>JAODAL010003831.1:0-166573 GCA_025379985.1 Phyllomedusa bahiana | reverse complement strand
TTTTTCACCGATTTGGTTGCTAGGGGACTCTGATTGGTACTATGGATTTGGTTTCAAAACTTGATTAATTGCTTGGCTCTAAATTTGCTTTTGGCCCTTTTGGTTCGATGGCTCGATTGGTTCTATGGCCCTCGGTTGTAGGCTTGAATGGTTGCTATGGGCTCGGGTTGCTGTGAGCTCTGTTTGGTTGCATGGCCCTTGTTTGGTTTTTATGGGGAGTTTCTTTTTAATTGGGTTTTTCTAGGGGCCTGTTTGGGTTGCTTGGGCCTGTTGGGTTGCTATAAACTCTGATTGGTTGCTATGAGCTCTGAATGGTTGCTATGGGTCTGTTGCTATGACTCTATTCTTGCTATGGGCCTGATTGGTCCCATAGCCTTTTTGGTTGCTTTTTCTCTGTTTTGGTTCTATAGCTCTTTTTGGGTTGCTATGAGTTTCTGAATGGTGCTAGGGGCCTGATTGGGGTTGCTATGGGCTCTGATTTGTTGTTATGACAAATAACTATGGGCAACAAAGAAAGTCTTACACCTAGACACTTTTCATTTATGTCCGCCTTAGCTCCTGGGGGACTTACCCTAGGGGAGGATTGCTGTACACTGTCCTGCAGTGAAAAAATATTGCAGAACAGTGACAATTGCTCCCCCTGTAATAGGAGCATCCCTTAGTCCCTTACATACCTCAATCGCATTGACTGTGGCATTTAAGGGTATACAATAGCAGGATCTGAGTTATCTCACATCCCAGATCTAAACGGGTGGGGCTTTGGCGTAACCAAAAAGTAGCAACCTCGTTTATGGAGAGCTTAGGATGGGTTTAGACTATGTTAATGCATACGTTGCAGGTATCTGTCAGGATACTGTGAAAAAAAAGTTCCCGGATCTTATAAAGGATAACAGAGCAGGTGTAGCCCCGCTGGACTTTTTCCCTTTCCTTTTTCCTGGAGCATAGAAAATTTTTGCTGGGCTCAATAGTGAAATTTGGACTATGCTATCGATCCCGTAAAAAAAAGGGGTTTTACCCCGGGGATATGTATCACACAGGGTGTGTCTGTTATCATACGTGAGGATACATGCAACTAGTATTATAAGCTCCCCCCCTTTTAGGTGAGCCTGCCCCCATCTCCCCTTTCTGACCCCTTGACAACTGGGGAAAGAGCCCCCGTGACATCCCTACAGGTCTGGTTTTAGTAAATCCTTGTGTTTCCCCGTGAAATAAAAAAATCCTGGAGCCTTTCTCATATCTCTGTGTTGTCTTTCCTTGTTTTTCCTCCCAGATGGGGGGTTTTTGTTTTTTCGGGGTGGCCCCAATAAAACCCCCGTGCCCCGACTCCCGGGTTCCCAGGCCTTGCCCGGGCCTGGACACCACTGGCCCTTAATCTTTCCCGGGGGGACCACACACAGTTAGGGGGTTCTTGCGGGGCAAAAAAGGAGGTCCCTGCCCGCGAATGCGGGAACCCCCGGGGAAAGCGGGGCCCCGCCCGGGGCCTCAAGCGTGAGGCCCCCGCCCCCCCCTGCGCCTCAGGCAGCGGCGCGATGATTAAGTTTTATCCTCGCCCTGTTTGGGGCGCACACGGTATAGGCCTCCCAGGACGCCGAGGGGCGGGGCTTAAGAGGACGGGCCCTCCCCGGGGAGTTTTAAATTTGTAGAATTTTTATTTTAAGCTTTACCTGCCCAGGCCCCCAAAAACTGCTATGCTGAGGAAATGGACGGGATTGTTGGGTGTGCGAAAATTAGTGACGGAAACAAAGTTTTTCTCTTAAAAAAATCATCCCGTTACTGACCCGGGAAAAAATTCTGTGAAGCCCCTCCAAAAAAAAAACCAAGGGGCCCGAGCCGGATGTTTTGGACCTACCCAACCCCCTGCCCTCCTAGAAATGTTTACTGAATCTGTCAGATGGTGTTCCTTTTTAAATTTTTGACTGAATGCCAAAACTGACTCTCAGTTCTGATTGGATAATGCCAGACTTAGCAGGTAAGCTTGGTCACACCATTTTGACTTCGTAATCTTTTGGGAGGAAAAACAGAGGAACAGCAAACACGGGAGATATAAGAGAAGAGGCTCCAGATTGTCATGTCAAGGGGAAAACACAATATTTTTTAAAAGGGAAAGTTCACAGGGTTTTTTTCCGTTTTCCCTTGCCTTTTTTACGCCGGGAAATGCGCCCCATTTTTTAGTAACCTAGCCTCTAGAAAACATGGATTACCCCCCTCCCACCCCTCCCCCTTGGCGTACAATGACATGTAAATTTTTTTGGGCGGCAAATATGTCCGTGGTAATGCTTTATCAAGGGGGGCCGCCCTCCCACCCCACCTGTGATGATCAGTGCGAGCTCCCGAAACACACGATGTATGGGACAACAAAAAAAGACCTGCCCGGGAGATGTCAGGGGTTTCTCAGTAAAGTGGGGGCTGCTGAAAGGGGCCCTACACCCTATAATTTGGCCAATCATATCATAATGCTGGTGCTCGCGGGGGAAAACTTTTTGCAAAATTTTTTAGAAATTCATCCCGTGTTTGCACAGAGAGGGTTTCGGGTTTATTTTCTCTAGGCAAATTCTCCTCTTGCAGTTTCCTCATGTAATTACCGCAGCCTCTCCACCTTTCCAAAAGAGAAAAGTTTTATTTTTTGGATTCGGTGCCAAGAAAATGTGCATCTGGCATCCCCTGATCTTAGGTTTATATGAGCGTGAATAGCACAGAAAGGGAAAAAAAAAAAAAAATGGACTTTTCCCATTGTTTTATTGTTTTCCCATAAACATTACTTTAAAATTTAATTAGAAAAACACTAAAAAATGTAGGGAGTTGCCGGGACGGACATAAAGAGCCGAGCACACTAATATGCAGAGAGATAATAACTGTATACAGGGCAGTCATTAAATGTCACCTGTAAGAAAGTCCTACGGCACAAAAAGCCGCCGCCCCCGCCCCATCGTAACGTCCCGGGGGAGGGGCCCTGGAATAAAGGTATATAAGCTTCCTTTCTTCATTAATCCTTTCCTTTTAGTATAAAAAAGTTCGGGGGAAATGAATCCACTAAAGACCTAGTGGTGGATGGAGACTATTTTTCCCGGCAATGCTTCATGGGAAAAAAGGGGAAACAAAATTAACCTGGTCTAGAAAAGGGAAAAAGATTATCTCATATAACCAAACCTGGATAGGACATTCTTTTGGGGTCCACACCAATAGAGTTGATTTTGGGCCACCCTATAGGTTGATTTTTGGGGCCCCCCAATTTTAGTTGATTTTTGGGGGCCCCACCAGTAGGGGTTTTTTTTTGGGGCCACCATTGGGTTTGTTTTTGGGGGGCCCCCAGTGGGGTTTATTCTTGGGGCCCACCAGTAGGTTGATTTTGGGGGCCCCAACAAAGAGTTGATTCTTGGGGCCACACCAATGAGTTGATTCTTTTTGGGGGCCCCCCGTGGAGTTGGTTTTTTTGGGGCCCCACCGTAAGTTTATTCTTGGGGGCACACCAGAAGTTGATCTTGGGGGGCCCCACCAGTACAGCTATTCTTGGGGCCCACCATTTTGGTTGATTCTTGGGTCCACACCATAAGTTGTTCTTGGTCCATTAGGGAATCAATTCCGAACTAAACCCGTAAGGTTGATTCCTGGGTCCACCATGGAGTTGGTCTTGGGGCCCACCAAAGGAGTGATTTTTGGGGCCACCAGTGGAGTTTTATTTTTTGGGTCCAACAAAGTTGATTCTTGGGGCCCACCCAAGGAGTTGGTTCTTGGGGGCCCCCAGTGGAGTTATTTTTGGGGCCAAAACCAGTAAGTTGACTTGGGTCACACCAGTAGAGTTGTTTTTGGGGCCCCCACCAATACAGCTGATTCTTGGGGCCCACCAATAGAATTGATTGTTGGGGCCCACCCGTGGAGTTTATTCTTGGGGCCCCACCAGTAGAGTTGATTATTGGGGGGCCCCCCAGTAGAGTTGATTCTTAGTCCCCCCATAAGTTTAATTTTCTTGGGGCCCCAACCAGGGAAGTTGATTCTTTGGGGCCCCCCAGTATAGTTGATTCTTGGGCCCCTTAGTGGAACAATTCCTGAAACTAACCCCTAAGGTTGATTCCTGGGCCCACCATGGATTGATCTTGGGGGCCCACCAATGGAGTTGAGTCTTGGGGTTCACTGGTGTGGCCCCAAGAATCAAGTTCATTGGTAGGCCTCAATTGGACCCTGTGTATAACTACCTAACCAGATGACAACTCCAGTATTTCATAAAGGACAACCATATTAATTTCCCCCGAAAATATATAAATATTAGGATTATGAATGTAATTAGAGGCAAGGGAAATCCATGTCATATATCCGTGTGTTTACCCCCAGATTTTTATGATTCTGGCAGTACCAAATTTACTTGGCAGATTAGCCTCCATTGACTGCAATAGATAAATTTTTGCAAAATTGTGCATGAAATCAAGGTTGCTTTTTTTTTTTGCTGCAGAAGTCTAAATTAACTGCCACGGGTTTTTGTATTTAAATCAGGGGAAGGTGGTTTGTGGGCCATAAAAAAGATAAAATCTGCATAAAATACTAGTGTGAACATAGCCTTAGGCAATGTCATTTATGTTAAAAATCCAAACATACTTTAACATCCCCGGGCCCGGGGGTTCGGGGGTGCCCGGTTTGCGAAAAAAAACCCGCGGGGGTTTCAATTTTGCCACCAGCCGGTAATTGACGGGGGAATCCGATGGAAGATAAAACATTTCTATTTCGGGCGAGGCCGACGGTTTACACACCCAACAGTATAAAATCCGTGCTGTGTAGACTACAGCTGGGTTTTTTCTATTGCAGCCTAGGGGGCACGTTGGGGTTGCTCACATGGCATAATTGCGGGGCGTACAGTACGGACCCAATTACGCCGGGTGTTTGGGAGTTGCACTGATCGGCGCATACTCCTGGGGGGCGGGGGCGGGGGGGGGGCAGCCCACCGCCCCAAATAGACTGTCTTTTACCCCGGGGCGTGTAACCCCCCAAAAATAATGACATTCACTTTTTCCCCCCGGGGCCAAACAATACTCGTTTTGAAAACGCGGGGAATGAGGGCTAATCCAAGTTCTCTATGAGATCTGGGATTCCCGAAAAATTCGCCGCAAAACCAGGGCGAAATGCCTGCCCCCAATACCCCCTTGGAACATAGCCTAACCCAGTCAGATTTTTTTTTGGAAAAGAATCTAAAAATAAATCCCCCCGGAAAATCCAACCAGAAACCAGTGCGTGTAGACTTGCCCTTTATTGATTCTCTGTACAGCAGAGGGCCGGAGTCCCCAATGTGCAGAAATCAAGTAGATTCTGCCCTTTCCTCCGACTGACTGTGACCAAATGATGGGAATATCCGTTTAAGGCACGGGTCAAGACGCACTGTGCCGCAACAGTCCCAATAAGCGGTCAGGGGTCAACTTTGTTGCAATCCTCGACTTTTTCATGGCCAGTCGTGGTTTAATTGGCAATTTTTTTATTCACCTTTTTGGGAAAGGCTAGGCGCCTGGACTCTAGCCTAATATATGGATTGGGTAAGATTCCTATGAAGGTCATAGGTCATGCGGCAGACAAGGCAGGGATGGGTAAAGAATACATTTCACGCAGATGCTCGCCCCGGTGTGTCCGGATTGTAAAAGAGGGGCTAAAACAACACACCTAACTTGTAATACTCCTAATGAGCAACCAGGCAATTGTATGAAAGGCTTCAAAATCTGGTTGACGCTGTATGACACAACAACCCGGTATGTCGGGCCCCTGCACCCCCTGCAAGACACCGCGGCCCCCACTCACTCAATTAATAAAATCACTCCATTCAGGGAACCTTTAGTGTTTATAGAGACCCAATAAGCGGGGGAAAATCATGCACTGTCCAGGCTCGCCCCCGCGCTCTAACCGGGATACATCCCCGCCCAGATATATTTTCCATAAGCCTCACCAACACAGTCAGCGCTTTTCCCCGGCTTCTCATCTAGGCTGCCTCTGCCACTTGGAAAATCTTTTTAACCATGGAAATCTGTGTATTGTGCCTCCCGGTCTAGCGGCCCCGTCCCTCCCCCGATGAAAGGAGGGCTCTTTGTCGCAGCTTTAATTTGGGATCATTTAGGTTGGGTTCACACATTGTGGCAGATTTATCAATACTGTTTAACTCTTAGGGTGTATTCACACGGCTTATTTTGGCGCGCATTTCGCCATGTACTGCGCGTTATACTATAGATTACGCCTCGTCCCCGCGGCGACAAACGATCGTATTGTATGCATGGGTGTAAGGGCAGTCAATTACTCACGGGATTATGTGTATGGGGCCCTGCAGAAAAGGGTTGTCACTGCCCTCTGAACCCACGGGGAGGGGGCCCTGAACGGTGATGTTACGCACCTCTTAACCTACTGTGTTATGGGGCCTAAAGCGGTGGATGTTACGCACCTCGCTAACCTACTTTTGTAGGGGGCCCCTGAAGCAGGTGGATTTATGCACCTCTGCTAACCACTGTGTATGGGCCCTAAAAGCGGGGATGTCCTCCCTTTGCAAACCCCTCTGTGTATGGGGCCCAAAAGGGGGATTTTCTGCACCTCTGCAACCCTACTGTGATGGGGCCCGAAGGGTGGATTTACTGCACCTTGCTCCCCTACTTGTAGGGGCCCTAAGCGGTGGATGTACTGCACCTCTGCTAACCCTCTGTGTATGGGCCCGAAGCGGGTATTTCCACTGCACCTCGCTAACCCACTGTGTAGGGGGCCCTAAGCGGTGATGTATGCCCCTCTCAACCAATGTAGGGGCCCCCAGCAGGGGGGAGTCACTGCACCTCTGCTAACCTACTTTTAGGGGGCCCCCGAAGGTGGGCCACTGCCCTCGCAACCCCAAACTGTGTAGGGGCCCCCGAACTGGGGATGTCCGCCCCTCTCTAACCTACTGTGTAGGGGGCCCTGAGCGGGGATGTCACTGCACCTCTGCTAACCCTATGTTTTGGGGGCCCCCGGAGAAGGATGTACGACCTCCCCCTACGTGATGGGGCCCCGGACAAAAGGGTCACGCACCTCGCAACCCTATTTTAGGGGGCCCCCGGCGACGATTCACTCACCTCTGAAAAACCCTCGTGTGGGGGGCCCCGGGCAGAGGATGTCCTCACCCCCGCTAACCCACTGTCTGGGCCCCGGAACAGACGATGAAACTGCCCCTTCTAACCCTATTGTATGGGACCACAGAGCAGATGGATGTCACTGCACCTCTGCTAACCAAGCTGCCAATCTGCATCAGCAGAAAAGGCTTCAATTTTCATTGCAGTACCAGAATTGGACCTCCAGTGATTGTAAAAGTGCTGTCTTCTCCAATGAGTTACATCTTCTGCTTCAAATGGATGAACGTTGACATGTCAGGTAAAAACATCAGAGAACAAACACCCAGCAACCATCGCTGGAAGAACACAACCATTGTGGTCTGTGGAATTTTTTCTCTGGGCCACCCATCTATATGAAAGGCACCCTCAACAGATTTGGGTATGAATCCTACCACTTCAAATAATACACAGTTTTAGGGCGAAGGGTAAAGTATCTGCACTGAATTTTGGCACATTAATAAAATGGGACTTTTTTTCCACACTTAAAGTAGCTTATGGGATAGAACGGGGACTGCTTGGCTAACTTTCAGGGGTCAAAACAGTTAGTATTTACCCCATAGGGGGAAACCCAACCTTAATAAAAATCCATTGTTCCCCTGATACAATTTTGGAATTATATTATTTTAAATCTTGTACCACCGTTGCAAGGGAACACCCATAGCCAAAACTTTTTACGTAAAACGGGGATATATTTTATTTGTGATCCCCAAATTTGACTCCACAAATTTGCGCAGCAAAAATAAAATCTCGAAAAGCCCATTCTTCCTTCCCTTCATCCCGAAAAAGAGCTCATTTCTGTTAATGAAAAGGGAACCCCTTCTCGTCTGGGGCTTTTAAAATTTTCCCTCTAATTCAAAATCCTCGAAATTTGAACTCTTTTTTTTTTTTTTTGGCTTCTTTTTTTGCTTTAAATAATCCACATTAGCAAACAACCTGCATTTTCAGGGGCAACCCAAAAACTTCAACTGAGTCGGATTATAGTGAAAAATTTTTTAAACAGTTCAGACCTTTCTCCATTTATTTCTATAGAAAATAGGGGAAAAATTTTGGACTTTTCCATATGGCCCTTGAGTATTTTTAGGTGCCCTTCAACCCCAACCAACTGCACACTCTATAAAAACATTCATCTGGAAGCCTCTCCCGGGAGTGAGGGGGGGTTTCACGGGCGGGGGTTGATGCCAGGGGGGGGTGAGGGAGTGGGAGTACGAGAAAAGGGGGAACATCTCTCCTTTAGGAACACCAGTTAAGGTGTGAGCTTTGATTGCCTTTTAACCCCACTACAAAGCATCTCATATCACAAGGCATTAGGGGAAAGGAGCGGGGAAGCTCACTGCGCCCTCATGGTTTTTAAAAAATCCTCAATTTTTCTTGATTCACTGAACTTTTAAAGCAAAAAAGGAAAAATCCGCAAGCCAATATTTCTCAACTACATACGCCTTTGGGTTTTGCCCCTCACAGGTAGAGCAAGCGATACTGGGGTTACTGGTGGGAGACAATGAGTCTGAGAGGGCATGAAGGGGGAAAACCCCGAAACGGGGTTTTTTAATGAGCAATATTGGCTTGACTAATTTCCTTTTTTCTTTTCAAAGATTCGTGAATCAGAATAAATTTGGGGTTTGTTTAAAAACCCAAAAAGGGCGCAGTGGCTTCCCCGCCCTTTCCCATAATCCTTGGATAGAAAAATTCTTGGCGACCAGGTGACAGAGAAATTTTTCCCCATGAGAACAATGATCTGAGAAACAACACAGAAGGCTTCACAGCTTTTCCTACAATTTATAAGGAAGTAACGTAGAGGCACAGCAGCTTGATAGGTAGAGATCACAGCAGTGCCACACCACTGGGTTGTTAGGGTTTTTCACACGGCTACAGTACGGGCCCCAATTAAACGCCGGACTTCGAGATCACGGTGACGCGCTACTCCCGCGATCGGGGGGGGGCCCGCACCTGCCGGGCCCCCTAGACTTCATTATCGCGGGGGCCCCGGAAAAATGACATGTCAATTATCTCCCTGCATGTACAATACGATCGTATTATATACACGGGGAGAGGAGGTGTAATCCATAGTTCTGTATGAGAACTGTGGAGTACCGGAATGATTGGGGTGCATTTCGATCATATTAGAGCACAGTACGCTCACAATACGTGGCGAAATGCGTTCCAAAATAAGCCGTGTGAACATAGCCTTATAGTCACACATTTGCACTAGTCCCCCAGTAGATCAAGGTGCATCAAAGATGGCTATTGGCTATTGCCTGTGGATCTCTGGGAACCTACCGATGCAATGGCGGTCTACACTTCTTACGTGGTGACACCAGCCACTTGTTTATGTTTGTATGGCACCTTCATGGGTCCTTGCATCCACTAGGTCATCACACATAACCTACTCTCCACCCTCGGCTGCATAGATGCAAATATGTACATCACCCAACACTTTATTTGCCTCCAATATACAGTCCCCAACCATCATTCCAGAGACTTCAAGTTCAGGGGCGACATATCCCAATATGAATGCGCCATGGTTTTGGTCTATTTTGTGCCCAAAAAACTTTTGACGCCATATTCTCGATATAAATGAACTCTCAATACAGCCAAATGCATTATGTGTCGGGCATGATACATTGTAATGTGCCAAAAATCACGCATTAAATTTAGTAGCAATGACACGCTGTGCGCCTCCATAACGCAATGTGCCTATTGAGATGCATTACATACACTACTAATCATACGTTATGTGCCTCCATTACACAATGTGCCTCGATAGATGCATTACATACACCACCAATGATACGCTATGCGTCTTCATTGCGCAATGCGCCTTTTTAGGTGCATTATGTTTATTATACCAGATGCCAGATTTTTGAAAGTATCGTACTTTCAGCCGCACTTTACACTGATTAAATGTGGCGAAAAACTGCCGCAGCGACGCCAATTTTTGGACATGTTGTCCTAGGTCTTTTGGGACACCATCCCAGCACAACATGGAACAACAGTGACAGTACAGTAATGACACTTGACCTGAACTTGTCACAGATATTGCATTTCTCTTTACAATACAGACTATGTTACATAAAACTGCTTAGTATCGTTTGCACCTTCTCGGCTTTCAGGAGTAGAGTACCCTGGCAAGTGCTTGACCTATGGATTCCAGTACTCTGCAGGTTCATCCCTGATCTCCTCAGACTCCAGCTCCCACAAACTTTCTGGGGTGCTCTGAAGCCCTCCTTTATCCTTTGGGAAGCCAATCCTCACTATGCACGTTCCCCTATTTTTGTTAAAGGGGTGTTCCCAGCATAGGCTCTGATGAAATATCGCTAACATATGCCATCAAAGTCTGATAGGTGCAAGTCCCATCATTCTGCTCTGTAACTTTCAAGGGCCTGTTCCCAAGATAGATGCAGGTATAGAGGTGGGAGTCGCACCCATCCTAGCAATATGCCATCAAAGTCTATGGTAGGAGCACCCCTTTAATATAGTTCTCAGACCACACTGCTCATCTCTGGTTCTCACCCTGCAGTCTGTCTGTCAGGTTGCAATCCTATGGCTTGTCTTAGTAACATATTTATGGACTTATAGCGGTTTTACCATCTTAGACATTTATAGCCTCTTAGATCTGCATCTACCTTGATAATGGAGCCCTGAAAGTCTCCATGCAGAGCAGAGAGCTGGTGGCACATGCGTGGCACTCCTTTTTCTAATTCATGGGACTTCTGAATACAGCTGAGCCAGTGGTGCTCAATTGTACTAGCAACTCCCATTGAAGTGATTAGAAAGGGCCACCTCTCCTTTATGCAAAGAGACATTTGGGGGCCGGCTCTCAAGATAGGTGTGGATCCCAGAGATGGGGCCCGCACCTAACAGACATTTATGGCGTATCCTAATGAGATGCCATAAATGTCTGACATTGGAAACCCACTTGAATGTGCAGCCTTTATTGTCTTTTAGGACCCATGGTCTCTCTACTATCATACATAGGGCTCCTCATGACAACTACTCCAGACCCCTACTGCTCCTCGGGGGCTGGACTATGCTCACTCCCAGAGCAAGTTTCTCTAACATGTTACGTGACTTCAATATACACTCTCTCTCTCACCTAGCGGCAAAAATATTTTCTTTTCGACGCACTTCTACTCCCCATCTACCAACATTTTGATTGGGCATTTTAGTGCCAAAAGCTTGCTGTCACGTAAAGCACCTAGTACATGCACCCCAAAGACTGGCACCTCCTCTTCCTGGAAGGCATCACCCAGGTATTCCTGGTGCCCACTATTCTGAAGGGGTGTGATAGCAGCACGGCCACATGCAACAGTCCACCAGCTGGTCACAGAAGCAGGGTAACTGGTGTAGAGACATAGGACACATAAAAACACAGTACAAACAGCAATAAACACCTCCCAAAGGTACACATTTCAGACTCTGTGGGTTACCTGTTCTTTACCTGAATTACAAGTCAGACTAAAATTCTGAAGTTTCCTTGGAGATGCATTGAGCTCCCTTTTCTTGTAAAAATACCTATGTTAAGATATTGCCCTTGATAATGGCCCGGCCTGGTGAGCGTAATAACATAATGCATCAGAGAAAACAATCATGTGCTATGGCAGACGTGTGTAGTTAGGAGCCGCCAGGAGCTTCTTCACTGTCTTGTTTTATTTTTTTGGATTTAAGGTCACGTCTCATATCTGTATTTTTGTTCCGTGAAGGTCATTGTCTCCTGTTTGTTGCTTTACTTTTGGACTGTTTTCTTCCCTGTGGATTTTGTTGTATTTTCTTAGTCATTTAATGTATTTTCCAAACAAACCTAATGCTTGTAATCACTGCACGGCATGTCCATAGAAGTACTCAGTTTTAAAGGCCACCTATTGCTTAAATAAGACTGTGTAGGAAGATGATCAGTCTGTTGTATAGCAGAAACAACCATGTATAATCAGCTACAATGGATCAAAGCAGGGGTGGATATATCATTTGTGCAACCTGTACAACTCCACAGAGGCCCTGGAGACAAGGAGGCCCAGTGACACCTTTACAGCAGCCAGCGGCTTCCTGCTGCCTATTAGATTGTACGTAAGGGACTGAGCTGATCCATTTCATAATTCACCCTCAGTAGTCAATTGTTAGAGAGACCTATGCAGCGTTGAACTGGGGTGCCTGGGGCCCACCAGTGGAGTTGATTCTTTGGGCCCACCAGTGGAGTTGATTTTCAGGGCCAACAGTGGAGTTGATTCTTGGAGCCCATCAGTAGAGTTAATTTCTGGGGCTCATTGGTGGACTTGGTTCTTTTGGGCCTACCATTGGAGTTGATTCTTCGGGCCCACCAGTGGAGGATTGCTGGAGCCCCCCAGTAGAGTTCATTTCTGGGGCCTTCTGGTGGAATTGATCCTTGGAGCCCACCATTGGACTTGATTCTTGGGGTCCACCATTGGAGTTGAAGCTTGGAGTCCACCATTGGACTTGATTCTTGGGGCCTACCATTGGAGTTGAAGCTTGGAGTCCACCATTAGAATTGATTCTAGGGGCCCACCACTGGAGTTGATTATTGGGGCCCACCAATGGAGTTGATTCTTGGGGCCCACCAGTGGAGTTGATTCTTGGGGCCCACCATTGGAGTTAATTTTTTGGGGGCCACCAGTGGAGTTTATTCTTGGAGGCCAACATTGGAGTTGATCCTTTGGGGGCCACCAGTGTAGTTGATTCTTGGGGGCCAACGTACAGCTAATATACATGATTGCATATACCGCACACGACTCTTGAACTGTGAATCCGTTTTTCAGCCTCTTTACCTAAAAAGCAACATCAGACCTGCCATGTTCCAGAGCCCACCATACTCACGCACTAAGGGTTTCTCCTGTTCCCTTGACCTATGAGGTGCTCTAAGATGAGCTTTTGGAGCACAAAGGGCATATACAGAAATCTTGCTGAGGGGCCCTATGCTCTCTGTATCCACCACTGACTCAAATGGTACTTTCCAAACCAGGAAGACAAATGGCAGCTAAACTACCTGATGTAAAGCCACTGATAGTGCTAGAAGGAAGAATAAGGACAAATAATGAAAAAGTAAGTAATACATCTTGAACTAAGTGTATGTATATTACAGTGGTGTTTAGGAAGTTTTGTGTTTTCAGTTGTTCAGGACCCTTATCTACTACGATCACAGAGGTGATGAAAAGCATCTTGCACTCTGGAAGACCCGACATGTATTGATTTTAATAGAAACAATGCAATTCTTTATTTCACCTGTAGGGGTGCTATAGAGAAACTGATCACTTGTTGCAGAGTTCCCCCACAAATTGCAGCTGATGATGCAAGCAGTGCGACATCCAGGGACCTATGTCATAAAACATTGCTGTACTCGTTGCTCGTTGTTAATGTTAACCTCCTGTGTTCACTCGGTGCATTTTGATCCTGGCGCTATAGTTCTAGCAGAGTCTACTAGACCCTCACCTGAGTGCCAAGTTACAGTTCACAGAGCAGTTTCTAATTCAGTTCTGTCCAGCTTCTGTTCCTGTGGTCTCTGCTCCTAAACTTTTGCTAGCTATGTTCCTGGTTCCTTGTTCCCGCTTCATCCATTGGATTTTCCATCTGGAACTTGCAGTGCTACTTCTGGTCTTTATTGCTGACTACTCCTGACTATGCTGCTGCCTTAACCCTTCGGAATTTTGCTTAGTTACAGATCTGCTGTTTAGATAAAGGTCTTTGGGTCCATTCCTGTCTACACTAATGTGCTGTGACCATTTTTCAGCTCTGTACTTCTGGTTCTAGCTCCTGATCTGTTCTTGTAGTTCATGTCCTGCTCTCAGCCACTGGTTTGTTTTTGATATCCATATTCTTGTTCCATGCCCTACATAAAGTTTTTCCAGTTGTGTTTCATGCTCTACATCATGTCTTCCCATTTCTGTTCCATGCTCCACATCTAGTCTTCCCATTTCTGTTCCATGCTCCACATCTAGTCTTCCCATTTCTGTTCCATGCTCCACATCTAGTCTTCCCATTTCTGTTCCATGCTCCACATCTAGTCTTCCCAGTTCTGTTCCATGCTCCACATCAAGTCTTCCCAGTTCTGTTCCATGCTCCACATCTAGTCTATCCAGTTCTGTTCCATGCTCCACATCTAGTCTTCCCAGTTCTGTTCCATGCTCCACATCTAGTCTTCCCGGTTCTGTTCCATGCTCCACATCAAGTCTTCCCAGTTCTGTTCCATGCTCCACATCTAGTCTATCCAGTTCTGTTCCATGCTCCACATCTAGTCTTCCCAGTTCTGTTCCATGCTCCACATCTAGTCTTCCCGGTTCTGTTCCATGCTCCACATCAAGTCTTCCAAGTTCAGTTCCATGCTCCACATCTAGTCTTCCCGGTTCTGTTCCATGCTCCACATCAAGTCTTCCCAGTTCTGTTCCATGCTCCACATCTAGTCTTCCCGGTTCTGTTCCATGCTCCACATCAAGTCTTCCCAGTTCTGTTCCATGCTCCACATCAAGTCTTCCAAGTTCAGTTCCATGCTCCACATCTAGTCTTCCCGGTTCTGTTCCATGCTCCACATCAAGTCTTCCCAGTTCTGTTCCATGCTCCACAGCTAGTCTTCCGGTTCTGTTCCATGCTCCACATCAAGTCTTCCCGGTTCTGTTCCATGCTCCAGACCAAGTCTTCATGGTGCAGTTTCATGTTCCACATCTGGTCTTTCTAGTCCTGTCCTATGCTCCACATCTAGTCTTCAAGGCGCAGTTCCATGCTCCACATCTGATCTTCCTGGTCTTGTTCCATGTTCTACCTCTTGCCTTCAAGGTGCAGTTTCATGCTTCACGTCTGATCTTCCTGGCCCTGTTCCATGCTCCTCATTTTCTCTTCAGGGTTCACTTCCATGCTCCACATCTGATCGTCCTTGTCCTGTTCCATGCTCCACATCAGGCCTTCAGGGTGCAGCTCCATACTTCACATCTGGTCTTCCTGGAACTGCTCTATGCTTCTTGTTTATTATTCAGGGTGCAGCCCCATATTTCACAACTGGTCTTCCTGGTCCTGTTCCATGCTCCACATTAGGCCTTCAGGTTGCAGTTTCATGCTCCACATCAGGCCTTCAGGGTGCAGTTTCATGCTCAACATCAGGCCTTCAGGGTGCAGTTTCATGCTCAACATCAGGCCTTCAGGGTGCAGTTTCATGCTCAACATCAGGCCTTCAGGGTACAGTTCCCTGCTCTGCATCTGGTCTTCCTGTTCCTGTTTCATGCTCCTTGTCTAGTCTTCAGGGTGCAGTTCCCTGCTCTGCATCTGATCTTCCTGGTCCTGTTTCATGCTCCTTGTCTAGTCTTCGGGGTGCAGTTCCCTGTTCCATGTCTCGTTTTCCTAGTCCTGTTCCATGCTCCACGTCTAGTCTTGTTCCAGTAGTGTCATGGCTGCTGAGTCCAACTGCCACTAGACTATTTTGGGTGTCTGTGACCTGGGGATCCTTCTATAGCAAAGTCTACATCTCCTTTCAGGGGTTACGGGTAAAAACTAGGAGATCCTGTACATTGCATGCCAGTCTGGCCAGTGCAAGGCCAGTAGGAAACTAAAGCTCCTTTTATACCAGCCAATAGGTGCCCATTAGAAGCAGTGGGTGGATACTTTTTTTTCAATTTCAGAACAGTGGGGGTAGATTTTAAACAGGATCTAATATCTTATTAAGAGACACGTAACAACAATGTCATTGCAACTGTTTAACAACAACGTCTACCGCAGATTATAATCTCACTGATTTTCTACATTTTATTGGCCAGGCGCCCATCGGAAAAGTAAACTGCATTATACATGATTTTAGAGTAGATCCCTTAGGTCATAGATTGCTGCTTGCATTGAGGTCGTCCGTCTGTCTCTATGGGACAACACCTATACTTGGGAAAAGTCCAAGTACCCCAGGCGTCATATTTGTATAGTATGTAGATTCTTGGAGACTGATACAGTAACAAAACCGCGCATCCATATAACATCTGCTCTGGGAAATGCATTCTTCTCAATCCTGTACACTCATGTCTCCAGATCCAATTTACCGAGTTGAAAAATTTGCATGGCACCATTGGTACTTCATACCCAATACTGGCATTAAAATGTATGGCCATCCACATTACACCATTAGTTTATTACTGAGTTAGTGTATCTCTGGGATAAGGTTGTCCAGGCAGGGCTGCCATAAGTAATTTCAGGGCTTCTTACAGGCAAAGCTTTTGGGCCCTCCACTCATTACCAGTTCCTTTCCACATTGGTAAGCCCCCCCCCCCCCTTTTTAACACTTGATCAAGGTCCCTGACAGTAGGACTGATCATACTGCCCTGAAGGCGCCCCTGTGTCTTCCAGGCTGAAATGAGTACTGCGTAGATGCCTGTGTTCACTTGGTAAGGTCATGGAGATCTCCTTCTTAAAGGGGTTGTCTCACTACATTGATTCATCTTGTCTCAGTCCTGTTTTCTTGGTTTCACTTTGAATTCAGGGGCATGTTTACTGGCTTCCACTAGGCTGCAGTAGAAGCCAGGTCTGTAGCTATAGCAACCTGAGGAGCTTATGCAGCCCTTATAAGAGGGGATATCTAGGAATAGGTAGGATACTGTTAATGGACATATTGCTTTTGCAAGATCTTTATCATAAAAAGCAATCCTTGTAGTGAGACAACCCCTTTAAAGTGCTAATGCATGGTGCAGGCAAGCCCCAGTAACCCTTGCGGTATACTGCTAATTTCCATAGTTTTGCTGCAGGTTAAAGTGAAGTACCACACTAAGGGCGACATCTATGAATTCACATGTGCCTTTTTTTTTTTACTTGGTGCTGACACACTGGTTCTAAATAAATATAGAGGAGATTATAATAATACAGTATGAATGAAAGTGTTATGCACCAAACATTTTGCCGCATAGAGTGTAATGCGCCAAAGTTTGTATGGCAGTTTCGCATCAAATTGCCGCATTAAACAGTGTTGCGACATCTATAGAAGAGTGTGCCAGCCGTTTCTTGGCATAATATCTGCCAATAAAATACCGCATGTGAATTCATAGATGTCAAGTGGGCCTAAGTGTGTGCAGTTACTGATGCTTGGGCACACTGTATACAAACACCTTTATAGCTGGAGTGAATACCAGACACAAATTATGGACAAAGGTGGCGCTGTTTTTGGAATAAAAGCTGACCCCTGTTTATAATCTCTAACAAGGTTTTGAGAAGGTAACTGACAGTAAGAGGCCGTTCACACGGCACAGTGCAAATACCGGTTGGAAATCCCGACCAGTATTTGCACTGTTTTGGAGCCGTGCACACGGCCGCCGGGTGGCCGCCCTCCCCCTTCGCATTAACGTGTTCAAATTCCGCCCGAAAACCGGACGGAAGAATGAACATATTGAATGTTTTTGGGACCACCGGCGGTCTGAAAATCCGCCTGGCGGAAAATCCATGCAGTGGGGACCGCTGCCTGGGTTTTCCTTTCAGGTCCATTAACAAATTGTTTCCAAAACCGGGTGAAAACCCGTGCAGTGGGGACAAGCCCTAAGGGGGTAGAAATCAGTGATATTGTTACCATATTAAGTTTACCCTAAAACATACATGCCAACTCTCCCGCTTTTAGCGGGGGGGGGGTCCCGCTAATTGGGGTCCTCCCCCCCCCCCCGCCCTCCCGGCAGAGTTAGCAATTTCTCCCGCCGCCAACAGGCAGCGGGGACTCTTTAACTGACCGCGGCGACAGAGTAGCGCTGGTGCGCTACTCTGGCGCCGCCGGGCCGATCCCACAGGCGGGTGAAATGGCCGCTGCGCCCGCTTCATCCGCCCGGAGTCTCGCTGTGAAGGGAGGGGGCAGGAGGGATCGCTCCCTCCTCCCTCCTCCCCCTGTATGTACAGCGCCGGTGTGCGCCGTACATACAGGTCAGCGGCACAGGGGGAAGTGATGCGCGGCTGCTCTCACTTCCCCTGCGACGCTGAGGAGATTGTCCGGAGCGGCCGCGCTGCAGGAGCCTGGTCAGGTGAGTGGCTTTTATTATTTTATTTTTAGGGGGGCACTACCCCGCAAACAACGGGGGCACTACCTGGCAACAGAGGGGGCACTACCTTGCAAACAATGGGGGCACTACCTGGCAAACAATGGGGGCATCACCTGGCAACAGAGGGGGCACTACCTGGTAAACAATGGGGGCACTACCTGGCAAACAATGGGGGCACCTACCTGGCAAACAATGGGGGCATCACCTGGCAACAGAGGGGGCACTACCTGGCAAACAATGGGGGCATCACCTGGCAACAGAGGGGCACTACCTGGCAACAATGGGGGCACCTACCTGGCAAACAATGGGGGCACCTGCCTGTCAACAGAGGGGGCACTACCTGGCAAACAATGGGGGCATCTACCTGGCTCACAATGGGGGCACTACCTGGCAACAGAGGGGGAAACTACCTGTCAACAGAGGTGGAAACTACCTGGCAAACAATGGGGGCATCTACCTGGCAACAGAGGGGGCACTACCTGGCTAACAAAGGGGGCAATACCTGGCTAACATTGGGGGCATCTACCTGGCTAACAAAGGGGGCACTACCTGGCTAACAATGGGGCATCTACCTGGCAACAGAGGGGGCAACTACCTGGCAACAGAGGGGGCACTACCTGGCAAACAAAGGGGGCACTACCTGGCTAACAAAGGGGGGAATCTACCTGGCTAACAAAGGGGGGCATCTACCTGGCTACAGAGGGGCATCTACTTGGCTACAAGGGGGCATCAACTTGGCTACAAGGGGGCATCTACCTGCCTGTAAGGGGCACTACCTGGTTATGGGGGGCTACTACAGGGATATAAGGGCATCTACCTGGCTTTCTTCCAAAGCCGTTATGCAGTTAGGTGGAGTGGGTGTGGCTGTTTGAAGGGGCGTGGCACACTGACAAGAGGGGTGTGTCCATGCAATTTTTTGCCGTGGCGCGCTACGCGCGACGCCCACTACAGGCTCCTGCTTTTTCAATTTCAAAAGTTGGCAACTATGCCCTAAAACTGTTTGTAGAGAGTCATTCCGGAGACAATGTCCAAGCCGCTAGACTATGAAAGTCTATGAAAGCTATAGAAATCTGGCTGTAGAAAGTCTTCTAAGTTCTTCGTCTACAGTGACCTCCATAGCAGTTGTCACCAGACTTCTGGCTGGAAAGACAGCTTGGTTCTAGGGCTCTTGGGTCCCCCAAAGGAGTTGATTCTGAGGGTACCCTCTTTATCTATAGAAGTCAAGGGGTGGGATATGTTAGGCTGCAAGTTATCAGTCCATTTTTGTAGCACCAAAAATGGGCAAGTGTAGAAACGCGAGCAAGTAAATTACAAAGTCTAGATGACTAAGTGAAATCATTTCCAAAATGGCAGATCTTGTGGGGTATTCCTGGTCGCCCGAAGCTCATAGATGTGGGAAGTGAAGACTAGCTTATCCGTTTCGATCCCACAAAGGATTTTTCTATAGCACAAGCTACGGAAAAAGTTAATGCTGGCTATGATTGGGCACTGCAGCTTGCTGTATATAGCATGCTGAACCCTGTCAACCAGCAAATGTGTCTTCAATGGGCAATGTGAGATCAGAACTGGAGCAATGGAAGAAGGTGGCCTGCTCTGGTGAGTCATGTTTTACATCATTAAACCAAGAAAAAAGAGGATTTGATACCAAGATAAAAAATATATAAATCTTAATTCATAATTGCTTCTAAAATTCAAAAAGCAAAAAAATACAAAAAACAAAGAAAAAAAACATGATTGGATAAACACCAAGACGACAAAAACTAACAAAAAACGGGACGACAACAAGCAGAGTCAATCATAAATATTGTCATAAGTACTAAACATGATTACATAAGTACCTATAAACTAGGATTTTAAAGTGCATTATGAAGATATAAAGACAAAAATATAATAGAACAGTCAATTACCCATAGTAGGGGACTCAAACAGCTTGCTTGCACCCGCACCCCGACGCGCGTTTCTCCACCGCTTCATCATGTAGATGCAGTGTTGGACTGGAATGCCTACAGCCCACAAGTGGAGATGATTGTAGGGGCCCCCCAGTTGAGCCGTTTCTGGGCCCATCGGTGGAGTTTATTTTAGGTGCCCATCCTACAGCTACTGTAAATGACCGTACCTGCTTCCTATCCTCTGCCTCTTGCTTTTTGCCTCTTCTGAGGATTTATATGCAGTTAGAAAACCACTCCAGGTCTGCCATGCTCAGGGGCCCACTACTCCCCTACTCCTCTGTGGGCCAGTTTGAGCCTATGTGGATGATCTGCTGCATATGCATCACTTACCTGGAGAAGATGTACTATGGGAAGAAGACCAGCTGGTGTAGGCAGTGTGATGGACAATGTTCTACTGGGATATCTTGGCATCATATGGATGTTACTGTAACACCTACCACCGTCCTAAACATTGTACAGACCAAGCCCACCCCTTCATGGCAGTGGTATCCCTTAATGGTAGTGGCCTCTTTCAATAGGATAGTAACAGCTGGACCACACTGCAAAAATTGTTCAGGAACGGAGAACATGACAAAGCGCTGAGGTGTTAACTTGAGCTACAGAAAACAAGTTTGATCCATAAAGGCTTTAAATTGCAACTTACAGGTCTAAAATGTGTTTTTCCATAATTACAATGTATCACTTATCCCAATTACTGGGATCTGCACTGACACGAGAATGGGATGTCACCGGGGTTAAAGGGGTTTCTCACTACATTGCTTCATCTTACCTCAGTTCTGTTTTCTTGGTTTCACTTTGAATTCAGGGGCGTGTTTACTGGCTTCTACTAGGCTGCAGTAGAATGCAGGTCTTTAGATAAAGAAAAAAGTGATGGCAGACTATCAAGAGAGATCAAACAGTTCTGTAGCTATAGCGACCTGAGTATCTGATGCAGACCATACAAGAGGGGATATCTAGGAATAGGTAGGACAGTGATAATGGACACATATTGCAAAGTGACTTGTTTTTGCAAGATCTTTAACATAAAAAGCAAGCCTTGTAGTGAGACAACCCCTTTAACTTGAGCTACAGAAAACAAGTTTGATCCCTAAAGGCTTTAAATTGCAACTTACAGGTCTAAAATGTGTTTTTCCATAATTACAATGTATCACTTATCCCAATTACTGGGATCTGCACTGACACGAGAATGGGATGTCACCGGGGTTAAAGGGGTTGTCTCACTACATTGATTCATCTTACCTCAGTCCTGTTTTCTTGGTTCCACTTTGAATTCAGGGGCGTGTTTACTGGCTTCACTAGGCTGGAGTAAAGCCAGGTCTGAGCTATAGCAACCAGTGCAGGCAGCCTATCAGAGAGATCAAACAGGTCTGTAGCTATAGTGACCTGAGGAGCTGATGCACCCCAAATACAAGAGGGGATATCTCAGAATAGGTAGGACACTGTTAATGGAAATATATTGCAAAGTGACTTGTTTTTTCAAGATCTTTAACATAAAAAGCAATCCTTGTAGTGAGACAACCCCTTTACGTGTAGTTCTGCTGGAGTCCTCCTGTAGTTCAACCCAAGCATAGCCTTTTACATGTGAACCAATAGACATTAGGGAGCACTCTTATTTTATTGAAGGTGAGTCCCTCTTGCCTCAGGACCTCTACACTGCTGTCCAGGTAGCACCTAAGGTTTGTCCAACCCTGATGGTTTCAGTGATAATTTTCGCCTTTAAAACCAACACTAGAGGACTTAAAGGGGTTATCTCACCACATTGATTCATCTTACCACAGTCCTGTTTTCTTGGTTTCATCTTGAATTCAGGGGCGTGTTTTCTGGCTTCCACTAGGCTGCAGTAGAAGCCAGGTCTGTAGCTATAGCAACCAGTGCTGGCAGCCTATCAGGAGAGATCAAACAGGTCTGTAGCTATAGCGACCCGTGGAGCTGATGCAGTGCATACAAGAGGAGATATCTAGGAATAGGTAGGACACTGTTAATGGACATATATTGCAAAGAGACTTATTTTTGTAAGATCTTTAACATAAAAAGCAGCAATCCTTGTAGTGAGACAACCCCTTTAAATTATCCTAATAGAATATAAAACAATGTATCACTAAAAAGAAACAAAGCTCAAAATAGGAATAATTTCCTTATTACAGAATTTTTGATCCCCTTAAAAGCATTTTTCTCAATTGCAAAATGACTTGTTTTTGCAAGATCTTTTACTTAAAAAGCAATCCTTGTAGTGAGACAACCCTTTTAAGGGATTAAAAAGTGAAGCTTCTGATATCCAGGCCACTTACAATTTAGTGCATCTTTAAGTAAAGGGAAAACCTCATAGCAATGCAAATATGACCCCAGCCTTAAAACGACTCCAGCTTTTCCTCCGCTGACTCACCGCACAATGTTTGTATTTGTTAAACAGTAAGGAAAAAAGTTTTCGCCCAACCTCTGAGTCCCTGCAATAAGATACTTTTGGGAAAGTAACACAGGAACTGGATCTCATCCACCTCCCTCCTTACAACTGGCATATTAAGAAAAATAGCAATAATAATGCGCCGGCCCATTATCCAGCCGAGAAGCTGCAAACAAAGACATTGCAAACATTCCAGGTTTAAAGAGTGGAGCAGGAATTTACAGAAAGGTCCTCCACTCTCCGCTGTACAAGGCCCAGACAGAAGGGACCCGGGATAGACTTGTGTTGTCTCTACACGCTGTTTGTGTAGCCTAAAGAGGCCTCAATTACACTTACGACACAATACCCAGCTACTCGCCCTGTATGCTCTTCCCAAGTTTAAACTTGTTGACACGGCGCAGTTTACGGTGATAATACAATGACTGTTCCAGCCATAGATTAATGAGTTATTTAGGACACAACGGGCACGTCTGCACTAGACACACAGATCTGCGCCCCTTCCCTGTTCTCCAGATCAGCTGTGGAACTAAAAGTCCCAAAATTCACAGATAGGCAGCGCACCAACACATAAAAGGTCACTGCCCTGCTTGCCAGCTGCACGGTGCCAGAAGCTTTTCTTAAAGGGGTTGTCTCACTACAGGGATTGCTTTTTATGTTAAAGATCTTGCAAAAACAAGTCACTTTGCAATATATGTCCATTAACAGTGTCCTATCTATTCCTAGATATCCCCTCTTGTATGGGCTGCATCAGCTCCTTTAGGTCACTATAGCTACAGACCTGTTTGATTATCCTGATAGCTGCCAGCATTGTTGCTATAGCTACAGACCTGTTGTTCCTGATAGGTGCCAGCATTGGTTGCTATAGCTACAGACCTGTTTGATCTATCCTGATAGGCTGCCAGCATTGGTTACTATAACTACAGACCTGTTTGATCTCTCCTGATAGGCTGCCAGCATTGGTTGCTATAGCTACAGACCTGTTTGATCTATCCTGATAGCTGCCAGCATTGGTTCTATAGTTACAGACCTGTTTGATCTATCCTGATACGCCACATTGGTTGCTATAGCCAGACCTGTTTGATCTATCCTATAGCTCCAGCATTGGTTACTATAACTACAGACCTGTTTTATCTCTCCTGATAGGCCCGCCAGCATTGGTTGCTATAGCTACAGACCTGTTTGATCTATCCTGATAGGCTGCCACATTGGTTGCTATATTACAGACCTGTTTGATCTATCCTGATAGGCTGCCAGCATTGGTTGCTATAGACAACCCGTTGATCTCTCCCGATAGGCGACAGGCTGGTGCTATAGCTACAGACCTGGCTTCTACTGCAGCCTAGTAGAAGCCAGTAAACACGCTCCAGAATTCAAAATTAAACCAAGAAAACAGGACTGGGGTAAGATGAATCAATGTAGTGAGACAATCCCTTTAAGCACGATTCTAGCAACACAGACATTTGAGACGACATGTATGCACCTCAACCCCTGATGAAGCCAGGTTAGCTGGTGAAACATGTTGGGGAAGTCTGGCATGACATTTTAAATTGTGATTTCTCACCTCTGTCTACAAGTGTCACCCGCTTCAGAGGGTATCACAAGGAAACCTTATATGTTTTATGTCCATCAGATTAGGGATGACTGCCCAAGGAGGAGGCTTGGGAGTTAGTAAATTACTGTATATATAAAGTTTTCCTGTTAGTAGGTGGGGTTCCACCAGACTTGATAATGGAAAGGGAGTTATTCCTTCAGAAGTAGAAAGGGAGAAATGACGAGGTTAGAAATCAGGTTTTTAAATAGTGTGCATAGAGGTTAAGCGTTATACATAATAAAAGTTAAGTTTTAGTGTCTTATAGATTGAGAACTGATAGAGTTTAAGTTTGCCTATGGCAAAATAGTGAATATAGTGGCATGGCTGTACCAGAAGTCTGGCGTCTTTTCAGCCCGAGATCTAGCACAGCCACGTTTGCTATATTTGTAACCAGGTGCACTCTGATATCAGGCGCACTCCAATATTACACAGCGCCCGTGGCACTTTGTGATGTGCCTGAGATGGGGGGGTTGCTGGAGGCGGGGCGCACTACAATTGTACAAAGCTAAACATTTAAAGCTGCAGTACAGCAAATCCAGGCGCCTAACTGCTGGAAGAGGTAGAGCACCTTACAACTGGTTTACCTGAGCCAGAAGTGTCGCTTTGTAGCAAGAAAGCACTAAATCTATGACCTGCAGTAGAACAGGTTCATAGATTGAGGCGCATGCTACACTACTAATGCACGCAAAAAAATGGCGCCTGGGTGCCAAATATCATACATGTCGCCCTTGGTGGTGGCATTATAAGAAGCTTACCAGTGAAAGTGCATAGGTAAGACTTTTTGGTGTCATGTAAGTGCATCTGTAAGACTCCTCTAGAGCTGCACCTATACTCTGTACGAATGTTTTTGAAAAAAAAAACTGTTGGCAATCAATACGTTAGCGGGTGCCTAGGAGGACGACCAAGTTAGTTAATGGGGGGTTTTCAGTACCAAGATACAGGGGCATCACTGGAATTCATAATGCTCCATAGTAAAATGAGATGGGCTCCACCATCTAATGACAATAAACTTAAATAGCAGCACAAGGAGCAATAATTAAAGGTAAAAATAATGCCGCCATATACCAGGGGAGCCATATATAAGCTGGGATAAACCCACAACTACTTGTACCTTACAAAAAGGGAACAATTTCTTGGACCTAGGGGCGCCCCAACCCTTTGGGGCCTTAGGCTATGCGATATTTAAAACCCATGCCAAGATAAGCTATTAAAGTTGGGGTTATTTAGCTTGGAAAAAAAGACAGCTTAGGGGGCGTTTTAAAAGGGCAGGGGGGGGAACCCTGAAATGTTAGGGAGATGGTTGGCTGGCTCCCCCTTGTCACGAAGGGGGAATGACAGTGTTGGGATGTTCGCACACGGTTTTGGCCGCGGGGTTTAGCCCCTTCCCACCCTCGCCCGACGCGAGTTGCGGCGCGGGCGTTGGCATGGGGCGCAGCCAAATGGGGCGTGGTTCGGGGGGGCGGCTTTTGGCGGGGGGTTTTCCCCCATGCAAATTAGTAGGCAAAGGGCCCAAAAATGCGCCGCCAGCTGCAGCGACGCCCACGGCGACACCCTCGGCCGCCGCGCTGAGGACTCCCGGTGAAGAATTGACAGGAGAGTGCTCAAAAACCGCGGGAAGGCCGGCCCCAAACCCGGCCAAACCCTGGATGTGAATATTTAAACCGGGTTTTCCCAAAGGAAACCCTGTTAATAAAGTGGGGGGGTTTGGGCTGGGTTTGGCTGCGGGAAACCGCTCGGGAACCCGGCCATGACCTCGTTCAAATCCGTCGTGTGAACAGGGCCTTATAGTAGTAGAGGTGCCACCTGAACAGCGAGCATACTCAACAGATCATAAGCTATTGGACCTGGCGCTATTGAACCCGGGGATCCCTATAAGGCTTTATATGCATCTCTAAAATAACGCACATGCTATGTACGTGTATGTTTATTGGGGAAGGTAGGGGTGGTCCTATAGAAGTAGAACATGCATGCTTTCTGGCGCCCAGATGCCAATATTTTTGCGCACAATAGTAGGGTAGAATGCGCCTGAATCTATGAACCTACTACTACTGTTCTACTGTGGATCAGAAATCAAGCACATTCTGGTGCAGAAACCACACTTCAGGCTCAGGTAAACCAGGTAAAGTGCTCTACCTGTTCCAGCAGTAATGCGCCTGGATTTTCCATACTGAAGCTATAAATGTGTAGCTTCATACGGTTGTAGTGCGACACGCCTCCAGCGCGCCCCCTGATATCAGGTGCATTACAAAGTGCCACGGGGGCTCTGTAATGCGCCTGGCTAAAAATGTAGCGAATGGGGCTGCACTAGTTCTCGGGCTGAAAAGACACCAGACTTGTGGCGCAGCCCCGTTCATAGATGTCGCCCTTAGCTACTGGGCACAAACACTGGTCAGGAGGCAGGTGCATTTACTACTATAATAGCTGCTCACCTTCTGCAAAAAAACAGGAGAGGACGACCCAAACGGATCATCATCAGTACCTGCTCTGTGAATGTTATTGAAAAGAAGGTGAAAGAAACATAGGCTGACATGTATAAACGGGACTGCACCATTTTTTGCTGTATCTTGCTCCGAAAAACTGTTGTAGCTCTAATCTATAGGTGTATGAACAGTCGTGCACAAAAACTTGCACCAGGCACGGCACTTTTTAATGTAATAAAGATATTCTATGCTATGTGTCAAAGATATGCTATGCAAGGCATACCACACGCCAGGTTTATGAACCCACATACGACAGGTTCATACATACTGTCGCATTTTACACTCCTCTATATGGATTTACGACTGGTGTGTCGGGGCCAAGTTTCATACATGTCGCCAATTATTTTTAATAACAGTAATTTTAATAAATATCACAATAAAATGAGTATAATGTCCTATAAATAACATTACTAAATGGAAATGACATTTTGATAAATTATAACTTTTAATCAAGTATGCACTAAAAAGTGAAGACACCAAAAGGCAAAATGCAAATCAACGAGAGCGACGTACCATACCTCCATAGACTTTAAATTTTCAAAGGCCTTTGCTGGTGGCACAGAGGATCCAACGTTCATTCCACAGGTATACTTATCTAAGTACAAAGAAGGTTAGGGAAGAAAAAAAGAGATGGATGGGGGGCTACCCTGCCCCTTTCTGACAGAATGCCACAATCAAGCTCTGAGCGGGATAAGCGCCCTGATAAGAGCGGTCCCGCAAAGCTTTTAATCCCTAAGTTAGATTCCCTAATGCTCCACCAAAGTGAGTACAACATCCCAAAAAATACATAGCACCCAAAAGATGCTGTTAACACCCATCTTATCTTATGCATCTTTTGGGTGTTATGTATTTTTTTGAGCGTTGTACTCACTCTACTTTAGGGATTGATAGCTTTGTGGGACCGCTCTCATCAGGGTGCTTATCCCGCTCAGAGCTTGATTAGGGCATCCCTGTCAGCAAGGGAAAGGTTAGCCCCCCATCCATCTTTTTTTCTTCCCCCCTAACCTTCTTGGGATTAAAGAAAAGGATACCTGTTGAATGAACGTTGGATCCTCTGTGCCACCAGCAAAGGCCTTTGAAAATTTAAAGCTCTTAACAGGGCACTTATCCCGCTCAGGGCATGATTAGGGCATTCTGTCAGAAAGGGACAGGTTAGCCCCCCATCCATCTCTTTTTCTTCTCTCTAATCCCCTTGGGACTTGGATAGAGATACAGTACCTGTGGAATGAACATTGGATCCTATGTGCCACCAGCAAAGTCCTTTGAAAATTTTTAGTCTATGGAGGTATGGTAAGTCCATTTTGCCTTTTGGTATCTTCACTTTTTAGTGCATACTAATTACAAGTTATATTTTATTGAAATATCATTTCCATTTTGCATTTTAGCAGATATTTGATTGGTATATACAATTTTTTCCTTTTGAAATAAATAATATTAGTTGAACAACCCTTTTAAGAAACAGTGGCTTGCAGGCATAGCTCCCGGACCAGGCACTCACGGTCACCACTGCCAGAATGGCTGCCATGTAATGTCTATTCTTCATGCATTGGGCACCACATGTATGAAATGTATGCAGCGGATTTGTGTATCATGGATTTCAATGGAATACACATTGAAAATGGCAAAAAAAAACGAAACTGCGGATTTTGAAATATTCAATATATTATAATCAGAGCAGACATGAATGAGATATGTAAAATCCCATTTACTTGTCAGCCACTGGGGAAAATCTGCAGCATTTCTGCCACACGTGCACCTCCGTGGCTCATCCATAAGGATGCCGTACCAGTGACGTTCAGCTGATGTCGGCCTTATTTTAAAAAATCCTATATAATGATAGTAGTAGTTGTAGCGTGAACTTTCTACCCGAGTTTTCCAACCTTTTCTGTTTTTATATGCTGTATATGAATGATGTTACTTTAACCCATTTTGGATGGAAATCTCGCTGGTTAATCTCGCTCATTTTTATAATACACAAATACCTCTCTCGTCCGAAAGAATGAAATTCTTCAGGGATCTTTGAAACCCAATCTTCTCGCCTGAAGTCGTCTTTGATTACCCTTTGGCTAATCCCTCCATCACCCCTGGAACTGCCGCCTATGAAAAGAGGCCACTGTGCTGTAATGGTATAACCCGGACCAGCTGCCTGCGCTTTCCTGCTTTTCTGCTGGATTCATTTAAGGGTTGGTGGTAAAAAGCAACCTCTGGAAAGTCTGGAATGCCAGGAAGCACAGTCCTATGGTTTTAGGGAGGGCTGAAGGTTGGATATGTAAGTTGGGCCCTGACTTTACAGGAAGCACCCTACCTGCAGTGTATGAATACTACATACTGCACAGTTACAATGTATCAGGAGCCTGTATCAATATCCAGACATCAAGCAAACTGGGACAGAACACCTTGTGTGTCAGAATATGACGTGTTAAAAGGGTATTCTCACCACAGCTTTAAACATGTAGACAAAGATAACTAAAGATTATTACCAAATACATTGCTGTTCTGATTTTGCTTCCCTTTAGAGGTAGAGCTGTTCTTATCCCCCTTTGCTACACAAGCTCCACTAGGTTAATAACCACTTCTCTCTGCTTCAACAGTGCCCGGGTTTGCGCCATAACTTCCTGCTGTATCTTATCAGCAGCACAGGAGCTTGCTTATGTTCCTTACTGATAAACTTTGACCAGTTAGAGCTCTGTAGCCTTGTTCACTGCTATTTAGAAACCTCCATCACTAATGTTCCTCTAACAGGTTTATCTAGAAATAGCAGAGCTTAAATGTCAGTTATTGCTATAGAACCACCCATAGCCTGAACAGAAAGTGAGAGCCTGAAACTGGCTGTGAAGAGCAGGCTCTGTGAAACAGCTGGGATACTGCTGGCCTAAAATGTATGAAATGAGGGGGTATGAAACAAGTATGGTCATAGCCACCACAGGTCAGCAGAGTTACCCCATTGTATTGTCTACATACAATGTCTAAACCAGGGCTTATCAACCTGTGGACTTCCAGCTGTTACAAAACCACCACTCCTAGCAGGTCCTAACAGGTACAAGCCATCATGGCAAGCTGGGAGTAGTAGTTTTCCAGCAGCTAGAGAGCCACAGTGTGGAGGCCACTGGACTAGACAATAATGGCAGTAACATAGATATGTCAATGTTGTTATGCCATTTACAGACTGGATTATCCCATATATCTGTGCAAAGTACCAAGTAGCAATCAGGTGTGGACTGGCCCACAGGGGAGTAGATGCTCGGACTGGCCAATGGAGGTGTAGAGGAACCCCCCAATGGGTACCTGGGCATGGTGGGCCCCTTTCAGGGAAAAAAAGGTGCAAAAAGCAAGAGGCAAAGTGAAAACGGCATGTCCATTTGTGGAGTCTTGAACTGTAGCTGTATTATGGGCCCCAAGAATTAACTCCATTAATGGGCCCCAAGAGTCAACTACACTGGTAGGCCCCAGGAGTCAGCTTGGGGCTTAAGCCGAGTTAGTCGCGTTAACTGGTACGGTCCCCAGACCAAACCTGAGTCCAAATTTTGGTCAACACGCCAGATTGTCCCATGCCACAAAGGTACAAGACTAATACAGTTGCAACAAAATGAATATTAAACATTTGTGTTGAAATTCCACTTATTACATTTGTTAAACCTTAAACAATTTTTGAATTGAAGATTAAAATGTTCAAAAACAATAGAATACTAACAAATACTTTTCAAATTCAACTAATAATAGTCTTGATGACTCTCCTTGTGACAAGGACTTCATATTGTAGGTAGCTACCTGTGTGGACCTGGGGTTCTGGGGCCCACCAAACGTTAACTCCTGGGCCCTCATGGGAATTGGTTTCACAGTACCGACTATTCTTGGCTTGACTGTTGCAACCGCCTTCTTTAAATCTCATCAAAGATTTTCTATGGGTTCAAGTCAGGCAACTATGATGGCCACTACAAGATCTTCCCTCACTTCTCCTGAATCCAAGCCTTGGAGGACGTTGAGGTAGACTTGGGATCACAGTCCCATTGGAAGTTCCAATGCTGCTTCAACTTCCTTACAGAAAGTAAGATGTTTCTCTTGGGTTTTCCTCATACTTAGTTGAATCCATCTTGCCCTCCACATGCTGCAGGTTGGCCATGCCAGAGGAAGCTCCAAAAAACTTCAAATTCTGTTTCAATGCATCATAGAACAGAATCCCAAAACTTCCATTGTGCCATGAAATAAAACTGAAACTTTTGGGGTCTATCGATCAGCAGTATAGCTGAAGGAGGAAGAGTGCTTCACACACTGAGAAGAACACACTGCCCACAGTCAAGGCTGTGTTAACAGCACCGTGGTGCCGTGGGAAAAAATGTCCAAGCACAGAATCTCACACTTGGTCATGACTTTAATCACCCCCCTGTGTCAGGAGGCTCCCATAAAGTCTAGTAGATTGAAGGTCTAAAGACGTCTGCGGTCTAAAAGACTGATTGGTGGGGCAGGGAGCCGATGGCTCCCTTCATCGCCATGTGTTTTAACTGTTTGAATGTCCTGAACATGCACAAACAGTTGAATAAGCAGCACCAACCTGGGGATTCAGGGCATGTGTATATTCCCATGATATACTTGCAACTGCCTGAGGCAGGGGTGGAACTACCGGGGGAGCAGACGTAGCAGCTGCCACGGGGCCTGGGCTCTTAGGGGGCCCGGGGCAGCTGCTCCCACATCTCCTTCCCCGGTAGTTCAGCTCCTGCCCATTGTATGGGGCAGTAATCAGAGCTCCAGCAGCGCAGCCCCCTCCTGTGCCCAGCTCTCCAGACTGCAGTCTCAGCAGAGCTCAGTGAAGACGTCGGGTCAGAGATGAGCGGGGAGGTGCGCTCTCGGAACGGCAGTGTTTAGGAGCTCAGGAGACGGAAGCTACCTGCTGTTCTATATCCCTCCCTCCTCCGTGACCTGCTGTTTAGCAACACCATCCTGAGATGTGCCTGGAGATCAGGTACATTTTTTTGTGTATGTATATGTGTGTATACATGGGTGTGTATGTGTCTGCATGGGTGTGCATATGTGTACATGAGTGTGTTTACATGGCTGGGCATGTGTGTACATGAGTGTGTACGTGTCTGCATGTGTGTACATGAGTGTGCATATGTGTACATGAGTGTGTTTACATGGGTGTGCATGCCTGTACATGAGTGTGTACGTGTGTGTATATGTCTGCATGTGTGTACATGAGTGTGTTTACATGGGTGTACATGTGTGTACATGAGTGTGTACGTGTCTGCATGTGTGTACATGGCTGTGTTTACATGGGTGTCTGGCATGTGCGGGATGTGTCCGGGATGTGACCTGCGTGTGCGGGATGTGACCGGCGTGTGCGGGATGTGTCTGGTGTGTGTCTGGCGTGTGCAGAAAGTGTCTGGTGTACACTATTTTTTTCTGTTATTCTTGACAGAACATGTGATATTTTTTTTGTTTTTTTTTTTTAATGGATGGGGGGGAGGGAGGGGGCATTGAAAGGTTCGCTATGGGGCCCTGCCATTTCTAGTTCGGCCCCAGGCTTGGGGCCTCTATGTTTGTGGGGCCCCTGGGAAACTGCCTAGTGTCTTCAATGGATAAGACAGTCCTGCCTAGGGAAAGCATGGGGGGGGCTTGGTGATGCTCTGGGGCTGCTTCACTTCCTCTGTCATTGGAAACCTGCCGTGTATGGAGGGTAAAGGTATATTCCCACTTCAGATTTTTCCAGTTGGAAAATTTCGAATTGTAATTCTCGCCAAGAATTTTTAATTTACAGTGGCAGTATTCGCCTCTCATTTGGACCCGGGGCTGAATGCGACTAACCTTCATTACTTATTGCCTAAGTGCTCATGTGGTAGGGCTATTCACAAGGACGGGAAGTTTACAGACACAAACTTTTATGCTGCAGACTGCATGAAGGACTCTCAGGCGATGTCTACACTGCAAATGTTAAAATGGCGTTGAAAATCCGACGGTATTTTAACATCTCCGTGACGTGGTTTTGCACAACAACAAAAAAAAGCATTCGGTTTTCGGATTTGCCGCCGGCCCAATACATTGAGTGCACAGAAATCTGCCGGAAGATAGAGCATGTTCTATATTCCGATGGAATCAAGTGCTTGGAAATCCGACAGTACAAAATCCATGCTGTGTAGACTACAACGCAGATTTTTTTATTGCGGTCTATGGGGCACTGGTTACAGATTTTCAGGGGATTCTAAATACTGAAAATCCGACCAGAAACCAGTGCTGTATAGACATAATCTTAGAGGGCAATGGATGTGCTCATACTTAGCAGGTTAATTTTTTGATCTACAAATCAGGCCAGGCGCAGTTTGTGGAGCCTAATGGTGCTTTCACACGGTGCGTTTTTGGTGCGTTTTTGATGCGTTTTTTGTATAGCATTAATTGTTGTGCTTTCCTGTACTCACAGTAAGCCAATATCTATATTGAAAGGGTTAATCTAGTACATACGGGAATCACAGAAATTTTTAAACCCAATTCTAAAATATAACTTTTAATAAGTATCCGATTAAAATTATTTATTCAAAGACAATACACATAAATACACCAGTGCTATGTGACTGTCAAAGGTATACACGATCCATAGAGTAAATCCAGGTCTGATTATCTGGAAAAACGATACTCACCGGGAATCTGTACTTTCCACTATCAAAATCCGAAAGTACAAGTGGGGTAATCGCCCCGAAAAAGGGCGGCCCCACCTCTCGATGGCTGACCCTATTAAGTATCTATCCTAACTAGATGACTAATAGTTAGCTCCAGGTCAATGTTACCTTAGGCAGTTGTGATATAAAAACCATACAGCCTATACACTATATACAAAAAGGTTTTAGTTTCAAATACTGATAAACCTCAATTGAATCAACATAACCTAAATGCAAAACACATATCATCATCTAGGTACTATTTACTTCCCTTTGCATAAGGTATGTTTCCTTCTTCCCAACGCGTTTCTTCCTCTCTAATCGCTAAGGAATCATCAGGGGAAAATATCCATTCCTTTCATCGATGCTGAATAGGACCCACGGCACCAGCAGATACGCCAAAGTATAGATGTTTTCCTGCCCAAAATCGCATCCAAAAAAACGCATCAAAACCGCACCGTGTGAAAGCACCCTAACTAGTTTAGCAGTCTAGAGGCGAGATCAGCTGGCGGCTATAGTTCTGGACTTTCATGAGACCATAACGAATTGGAAGAATGCATTGTTACAATCTATCAGCTAAATACATTCCGTCCAAACTACAACTCCCATTATGTCACATCCACAGCTGCCCTGTCGCTGGCCTACATCTGTGTTTAAACATCCAAGTATTTGATGTAATATGTTTCCCTCATAGCAGCAGGGATCCAGGAGACGTGCCAGCTGGGCCACGTTTCGGATGCAGTGTGTATTTAGGTGGGCAGGGTAACATACAGTTTGAGGGGCTCTCGGTCGCTGGTCACTTTTTTTTCTGCCATAATTCTTTGCGCTGAGCATGACGCCAACCCTCAAAAACTCTGAGGAAAAGAATTTGCCAGTGTAAATATTCCACTCTGCAACCATCTTCATCTCCATCCAGCTACGTGTCGCCTGATATATGGAGTGCGGACTGTCATCGTTACAGCACAGATTAACATCCAACAGTTTAAAAGAGAAAGCACATCGCGCTCAGAAATGTGTTCTGTAGGAATCTGCTGCGGGGACATTGATAAGAAGATGACATTCTGTTCCTTATGTGACCCCGCGGAGGTCAGACCTCCAAATCCGAGTCATATGCCACAACATGGGGAACGCTCTTCTGCATAAAAACCAGGAAAAAAAGCACTATACTAACAAAAGAATGTTAATGGCGTGCTATCCCTTTAAGAAATTTTGGCTTAAAAGTGAAGGCAAGCTCGGAAAATTTGGGGAAATGTAGGGAATTTCAAACAAATTTTAAATCTAACATTTAAAAAGTAGATGAAAAAAATGAAAAATCCTAAAACGTTCCTGCCCAAGCTCCTCTGAGCCGTCACCTTGTCCCATCCTGCCGTGAGGAGTGTCCCTCCCTCCAGTCCTCTGTATGCTGCACAGCATGGACGTGATTTTCTCAACGTCCTTTCTATCTGAGGTCGTAATCTTTTTACAGATTCCGTTGCAGAATTCGAAGAATGATGCACAAGCCTTTCTATTGTGTCTCAGTATGGCGGCGCCATGGCAACGTGTCACAGTAAAACGCTGTTTGGTGACACCCTGAGAGCATGAGGGTTACGACGCAGAGTCACATATGAGTCAGGGTAAAATGGTGGCATCGCTGGGGCTCAAGGGCAACTTTAAAGGAGCGTTCCCATGTCGCACTTTGATGGCATGTTGATGAGATATGCACTTAAAGGGGTATTCTTACTATAGACATTGATGACATATCAATAGAAAATGCATTTAAAGGGGCATTCTTACCACAGCATTGATGGCATATTGATAGGATATGCACTTATAGGGGTATTCCCACTATAGACATTAATGGCATAACGATAGGATATCCACTTAAAGGGGTATTCTCACCATAAACTTTGATGGCATATTGGTAGAAAATGCACTTAAAGGAGTACTCTCACCATAGACATTAATGGCATATTAAAAGGATATGCACTTTAAGGGGTATTCTCACCATAGATATTAAAGGGGTTGTTTCGCTACATTGATTCATCTTACCTGTTTTCTTGGTTTCACTTTGAACTCAGGGGCATGTTTACTGGCTTCTACTAGCCTGCAGTAGAAGCCAGGTCTGTAGCTATAGCAACCAGTGCTGGCAGCCTATCAGGAGAGATCAAACAGGTCTGTAGCTATAGCAACCTGAGGAGCTGATGCAGCTCGTACAAGAGGGGATATATAGGAATAGGCAGGGCACTGTTAGGCAGGGTTCACATGGCAATAATTGCGTCGGCCCCATAGACATTCCTTATTCACAGCGCATATCTTTAACCTAAAAAGCAATCCTTGTAGTAAGACAACCCCTTTAAGGGCATATTAAAAGGATTTGCACTTTAAGGCTATGTTCACATGGCTTATTTGCGGGGCGTAATTACGCCCCGCAATTACGTCTTGTGGATGGGGGCGGGGGGCCGGCATATACGCCGCTAGAAAATGACCTGTCACTTATCTCCCCCCGCGGCGGATTCACCGAGCAGGGAGAGGAGACGTAATCCATAGTTCTCTATGAGACCTGTGAATAACCGTAATGACTGGGACGGATTCCAGCCATAATTTGCGCACTCCGGCGCGTAATTACGGACTGAAATACGTCCCATTATAAGCCGTTTGAACATAGCCTAAGAGGTATTCTTATCATAGACGTTGATGGCTTATTGATAGGATGTGCTTTTAAAGAGGTATTCTCAACATAGACTTTAATGGCATATCAATAGGAAATGCACTTAAAGGGGTATTCTTACCATAGAAATTGATAGTATAATTTATAGCTCAGTTTCTCTTCCTCTATCATATAACCCTATATATCACAGAGCTCAGCTTCTCTCCTCTATCATATAATCCTATATATCACAGAGCTCAGCTTCTCTCCTTCTGTCATATAACCATATATATCACAAAGCTCAGCTTCTCTCCTCTATCATATAACCCAGAGGTTCCCAACCCTAGTCCTCAAGGCACACCAACAGGTCATGTTTTCTGGCTTTCCTTAGCATTGCACAGGTGAAGTCATTATTGTCAGTGCATTCTGTGGGAGATCCTGAAAACATGACCTGTTGGTGGGTCTTGAGGACTGGAGTTGGGGAACACTGATATAACCTATATATCACAGAGCTCAGCTTCTCTCCTCTATCATATAACACTATATATCACAGAGCTCAGCTCCTTCTCTCAAATCCTATATATCAGAGCTCGCTTCTTCTCTATCACATAACCCAAATATATCACAAGCTCAGCTCCTCTCCCCTATCATATAACCCTATATATCACAGAGCTCATGTTCTCTCCTCTATCATATAACTCTATATATCACAGAGCTCAGCTTCTCTCCTCTATCATATAACCCTATATATCACAGAGCTCAGCTCCTCTCCTCTATCATATAACCCTATATATCACAGAGCTCAGCTCCTCTCCTCTATCATATAACCCTATATATCACAGATCTCAGCTTCTCTCCTCTATCATATAACTCTATATATCACAGAGCTCAGCTTCTCTCCTCTATCATATAACCCTATGTATCACAGAGCTCAGCTCCTCTCCTATATCATATAACTCTATATATCACAGAGCTCCTCTCCTCTATCATATAACCCTATATATCACAGAGCTCAGCTTCCCTTCCCTCCTCTATCATATAATCCTATATATCAGAGCTCAGCTCCTCTCCTCTATCATATAACCCTATATATCACAGATATATAGCTTCTCTCCTCTATCATATAACCCTATATATCACAGAGCTCAGCTCCTCTCCTATATCATATAACTCTATATATCACATAGCTCAGCTATTCACCTCTATCATATAATCCTATATATCACAGAACTCAGCTACTCTCCTCTATCATATAGTCCTATATATCACAGAGCTCAGCTTCTCTACTCTAACATATAACCCTATATATCACAGAGCTCAGCTTCTCCCCCATCCCCTCTATTCATATAACCCTTAAAACATATTCACAGAGCTCAGCTTCTCTCCCTATCATATAACTCTATATATCACAGAGCTCAGCTTCTCTCCTCTATCATATAACCCTATATATCACAGAGCTCAGCTCCTCTCCTCTATCATATAACCCTATATATCACAGAGCTCAGTTTCTCTCCTCTATCATATAACCCTATATATTACAGAGCTCAGCTCCTCTCCCTCTATCATATAACCCTATTTATGACAGATCTCAGCTCCTCTCCTCTATCATATAACCCTATATATCACAGAGCTCATCTTCTCTCCTCTATCATATAACCCTATATATCACATAGCTCAGCTCCTCTCATTCTCATTAAGCTATAAAGCGTAAAACTACTAAAAATACACATTCCCTAATCATACTGAGATGTTATCCATGGTTTAAAGGTGCTGTTTACTTAAATGGGTTTCTTCTTGTTAGAAGGGGCACTAGAAGCTCAATGATCAGCTGTAATCTGCAGGGAACCAGTCATTTTCCATTTCCCCTGCAGCGCCACCACTGGGCAAACTAAGCATTACAAAAGGGCATTCAAATCAACACCTGCAGGTTAGGTCCTCCGGAGCAAGAGAAGTGCTTTGTAACTGCTCATCTCCCTGGAGAAGAATATCATGACTAGCTGACCCCCCCACCCCCCCACCCCTATTCATTTAGGATTCCCTAATAATGTGTGTAAAAATGGATTCTCCTGTAACCAGTTTATGGGGTCTTGATACTAGACATCTCCTTTAAAGGGGTTGTCTCACTACATTGATTCATCTCACCTCAGTCCTGTTTTCTTGGTTTCACTTTGAATTAATTGGCGTGTTTACTGGCTTCTACTAGGCTGCAGTAGAAGCCAGGTCTGTAGCTATAGCAACCAGTGCTGGCAGCCTATCAGGAGAGAGTAAACAGGTCTGTAGCTATAGCAACCAGTGCTGGCAGCCTATCATGAGAGAGTAAACAGGTCTGTAGCTATAGCAACCAGTGCTGACAGCCTATCATGAGAGAGTAAACAGGTCTTTAGCTATAGCAACCAGCGCTGGCAGCCTATCATGAGAGAGTAAACAGGTCTGTAGCTATAGCAACCAGCGCTGGCATCCTATCGGAGAGAGTAAACAGGTCTGTAGCTATAGCAACCAGTGCTGGCAGCCTATCATGAGAGAGTAAACAGGTCTGTAGCTATAGCAACCAGTGCTGGCAGCCTACATGAGAGAATAAACAAGTCTGTAGCTATAGCAACCACGCTGGCAGGCCTATCATGAGAGAGTAAACAGGTCTGTAGCTATAGCAACCAGTGCTGGCAGCCTATCATGAGAGAGTAAACAGGTCTGTAGCTATAGCAACCAGTGCTGGCAGCCTATCATGAGAGAGCAAACAGGTCTGTAGTGACATAGGCTCCGAGGTTGAACCCTCACCCCAGATGTGAGCCTATTTTTACTCCAGCCAAAATGTTCCTTGAAAAAAAGAAATATGTACATTCTGATGTGGTTTGGGTGACACCATTTATTAGGTCATCTTAGCTCGGTTCATATAACACCTGGGCCATAGCTATATCTACAACCACCAGATTCAGAGTATAAAACCTGGTCAACGTCTTCAAGGCGTTTCTAATTTATTACTAATCCTGATGCTTTCAAGGGGTTTTCCACTCTCTAGGAAAAATCATTACGACTGCCTGTAGTCTACCAATCGTCAAGAATTTGGGGGTCATAATTTATCAATTCTGCCGAGTGATCTAGTGTCGAGACCATGTCTGTGACTGCCACCAAGAGTACAGAGGACCATAAGGAGATACGAGTATGTAGAGAGGATGTGCGGCATTTGAGATTTGCCTTGGAGTTCTCCCCATTTTTCAGGAGGCTCAAGGACTAATGTGTAACTAAAGGGGTATTCTCACAACAATGATTAACTTGAAACATGTAGGCAAGGACAAATAAAGATAATTACCAAATACATTGCTGTTCTGATTTTGCTTCTCTTTAGTTACATCTCATCTACTGCTTGTTTACTGAAGGTTTCCCAGGTTGCCAACCACTTCCCTCTTCTATAGCAGCCTTAGTTCTGCTGGTGAGGTTCTCCTGTTGTGTCTTAGCAGCGGAGGAGCTTATCTTTGTTCTTGACAACCATTAACCCTTTAGAGCTTTATAGCCTTCTTCCCTGCAGCTTAGACCCATCACTTACCTATGTCCCTCTAACAGGCTTAGCTGAGAATAGCAGAGATCAATTTCAGTCACTGCTGTAGAACCACCCATAGCCTGAACAGGAAGTGGGAACCTGAAGCTCGCTGTGAAGAGCAGGCTCTGTGAAACAGCAAAGTGAGAACAACCCTTTAAAGGTCCAATTAATTTGCTGGAGTCTGTCAATTATGTTAATTCTTTCATTTTCCAGCTTAGGCCACTCATGTGCGTTCTAGCCCTTCATCGCCTCCTAATTAGTGTTGATTGAACCGTTCTAGGAAAGTTAAGTTCGAGTAGAACATCTCGATTTTTTAGAACTTGAACCAAACAGAACATTTTACGGTTCTTTCGAGTAACGTTCTAGTTCGACACGCCATTTTCAGGTTAGTTTTCAGCGGCTTTCTGTACATTTGGCGGCCATCCAATCGCCTTTCTGCATCGCTGAGGTGTAGGGCTTTCATTGGCTGCTAAAAATCATATGACCATGTTATATATATTTCACTGTATTGCCTTGTGAACACCATTTTCAGCTCACTCTCTGTAGGGTACAGACTGCTCTTAGTTAGATAGCATTTTCCTCTCCATAGACAGCAATAGTTAGGGAGTTTGGTATTGCTGGCTGCATCTTTCCCACACCCAGAAGCTATTTGGCGACATTTGCAGGCTCACATATACATGGATATATTATACAGTGTGCTTGGATTTGCTAAATCATACTCGGTGCCCAAAAGTTCAGATTTTGCAGTATTGGGGGTAAAATCATTTTATAACACACCGTCTCCGATTCTCCTATACAAAAAAAATATATTCTAAATAGTGGTTGGTGAAAATTATTCTGCATGGAGAAAAGTTCATTTTGGCAGTTTTGGGGGTTCAGTAATTGTATAACACATTATCTCAAAGGGGCTTTTGGGCCACCTCAGGATGCAGGGCCCCATAGCGGCGGCTACCGCTGCACCCCTTATAACTACGGCCCTGCCAGCTGAACCTCCATGTTCCCCGTTGTGACATAGGTGGTGGCAGTAAGAACACCCCATGTACAAAGCTTGCAAGCAGAGGCGTTACTTGAAGTTCTTGGGCCCTGTGCAAAAAGTGAAATAGGTCTCCTGCCAGTTACCATGTGCCATTTCCAATACCGGTGTCTTCTTATGTGTCAAAGGGGCTTCTGGGCCCCCTCAGGATGCAGGGCCCCGTAGCAGCTGCTACCGCTGCACCTCCTATAGCTGCGCCCCTGCTATAGCTACGCTGTCCTCATCTTTTCAGTTTGCCATTGATAGGAATGAAGTATTTTAGCTCTCAATTTTTTCCTGTCACTTTTAAAGCCAAATTTTCTTCACTAAGTTGTTCCATATATCCAGTTTACCTGGATAGGTATTAAAATTAACCCAAACATCTTCTCCCATTGGCGTTAATGGGGTTCGAGTTCGAATAGAACCTCGAACCGAACACACTAAAGGTCGAGGTTCTAATCGAACTAGAACTTATTACTGCTCGCTCAACTCTACTCCTAATTACCTCAAGAGTAAGAAAACCTGTAAGGGTTAGTCCCCTCTGCAAACAACTTGGCCATAGATGACGGAGGTGGGTGCACATGCTTGGCTTTACTTGGTCTATGGGAATTCCAAGCAGACTGCCCATTGGAACTTGGAACTCCCATTGAAATGAACAGAGAGCATAGCGCAGGTATGGGTCTCAATTGGGACTCGAACCTGTCACACACATACGGCTAATCAATATGCCATAAATGTCCGCGTTGTGAACACCTTTTTGAAAACGGATTAGGACAGGCCATAATCCTATGATCGCTCAGGTCTGATCCCTGTGCATAGAGACTGCAACATAGCACCGTGAACACATTAGTGGCCGTTTTATGTACTGCAGTTCAACCTCATTCACAGGACACAATTGCACATAATTTTATAACAAAGAGCCCAAAGCCGAGAATTTAGATTTTGTCTTTTTTTAATTTGGCATTTGTTATTTGCATTTATATTAAGCAAAGTGCATCTTTTTAATTTTTCTCGTTTATACACATTGCACAATACATAAATAATGATGCTTATAAAACGTCTTTATATTTACAAGTAATAATATATTTATATATAACATAAAATACATTTTCTTTAATAAATCTCAGGTTTGTTTTTTTTTTCCTTTTTTTCTCTTTTTTAAGGAGTTGGTTTTTTTCCATTACTTTTTTTTTTTTTTTTCCAAAGCACTACATTGCTTTAAGATCCAAAGAGTGCCTACTCTTGTTCATTTAAACTTCGGTTTTTAGAAAAATAGCTTATGTTAATCGTGCTCATTGAGCCATAACTAATGACAACGCATCATACGTCACGTACGACACATAGAAGAAATGAACGTCCTCTGTGCATAACTTGTACCTTAGGAGGAAAATATTTAGCAAATACTGTAGGTTACAGAAATCTATTCTGTAGAATCCCCAACCAATGTGTTGGAGGCAGACCGGAGCACCGCCAGGTGGCCATTATGTGACCACCATTGAAATGGAGTCTTATCGGTTCACCACAAACATGCAACATTAACGCGCCATTTCTAGTGAACAGACAGGCCTCCGTCAAAGGACTTTCTGAGCAGGTCACAATATAGTCCACTACATGGGGGACATAGGTCCACCGTGTCGATAGTCTGTGCAGCGTAAACGTTTCGTATGCTCCTGGGACCAGCAGCCAAGCAGATAGCTCACGATGGCTGCTGACACCATAGGACAACATGATCATTGCTTAGCGCTGGTAACCGAGAGGCCCATTGACACGTAGAGAAGATTGGTAAGACCTCATGTACATGGCAATAATTTGGCACCCATATGGGCCCATACTTCTGAAGGCCTAAAATTAGCGATATGGAGAAATTTTTTTAAAAACTTCCATTGCCTTGTTGCCTTTGGCCACCAATCATGGACACCTTTTGCTTTTCTAAAGCAGTTTATGAAAGGAAAGCTGAGCCCTTGGTTGCTATAGGGAACAATGACTATTAAAAAATAGTTTTTCTTTAAATGATCTCTAATATACAGGTTTTGTACACCGAAGTCTACGATATAATCAAACATGGCCAAGCTTGGCCACATTTTTTATTTTTTAAAAAAGGGGCATCATTTTTTTTCCATTTGAATGGGCCAAATATAAAAAAATATCGACGTGTAAATGGGCCTTCATATCAAAGAAGTTGTACAGGACAAGAAAAACATGGCCGCTTTCTTTCAAAAACAACGACACCTGTGCACAGTTGGCATATGGTGCTGCAGCTCAGCCGCATTTATTTCAATGGAGTGGAGCTACCACGCCAGACACAGCCCATCGACAGCTATGGTGCTTTTCTGGAAGAGGGCGGCCATGTTTTTCCCACCCCTTTAACAAAAGGTTTAACGATACATTGCTGCACAAACTATTCACTTCTTATTCCCTAAAATTATTAATCAAGCCATTGACCATCGAGACCCTCTCAGTTGACACAGAACCACTGAGAGGATTGAAATCTTCTATATGTATATAACTGGTTTAGATATACATATATTATGAGAAAAGTGGATAAATACGACCGTGGATTTCGAAGAAAAAAAAAAGCAGCAGCTATATCCTGCATCGGCTTATTTAAAACAACAAACCTAATGCGCTGCCAGAAAATAACAAAAAAAAATTAAATTATAAAAAGTGTTTGATGACATCGTGTGGAGGGGAATTGAGGGAGGGGGTTGTCGGTAGGTTGGCAGTTTTTGGTTTGGTCTTTATCAAAATAAAGCATAGTCACTGCACACTAGATTCAAGCACATATCGTACTCTTCAAACTGAACATCTGCTATCAGCAAGGTTGCACCGACCAAGTAACCGATCATTGTGAAGAGCCCTAAAAAGAGAACCCTAACCCAGGCCCTTGGCAGCTCCCGATTTAACCGGAAGAAATAAGAGATAGTTTTGGGTTTCCATGTGGGAAGCCACCAAAAGCTTGCGTTACGAATTCCAAGAGCAATTCATGGTGACCATCCAAAGGTTGGCCTAACCAAGTGGTGGCGACCACAAAAGGTTGGCTTAAGCCAAAGTGGTGGGTCGGACCAGCCAAACAGTTGGCCTAAGCCAAAGTGGTGGGTCGGACCATGCAAAAAGTTGGCCTAAGCCAAAGTGGTGGGTCGGACCATCCAAAAGTTTGACTTGAGCCAACCTTTTGGATGGTCTGACACACTATTTTTGCTTAGTCCAAAGTGGTGGGTCGGACCTTCCATACAGTTGGCCTAAGCCAAAGTGGTGGATCGGACCATCCAAACGGTTGGCCTAAACCAAAGTGGTGGGTCTCTAGATGCCATGACCAAACGTTCAGCATGCTCTGCAAGCTGTATGGAGAGCCCTGAATTGCTAATCACATGTTACGGCTGTTCACTTTTTCTGTACCTAGACATCAAGCAGAAGATCAATGGTGGGGTAGGGGTCTACTTTACATAAAAAATAAATACTGATTTAACCACCCCTCCCCACCCTTGCATTCATAAAATATGTTGCCATGAGAAAGGATTATCATATCACTCCCCCTCCCCCATTTTTCGCATTCACACTTGTAAGAGAAATATTTCAAGAACACCCCCCTCTCCAAAAAAAAAAACTTGACATAAGCTATTTCTCAAAACAAATAATAAAAAAAAAAACGTGAAAAACAAAACATTATGCACAAAGAAGCAAGCACTCGGAAGGAAGTATTAGCAGCATGTAGTCAAAGAGTCCCAAAGTCCACTCGTTTCCAAGTCATCGGTTATTAAATATCACCTCCAACCAGCAGGGGCAGCTGCTGATAAACTGTCTCGTGTAAAACTGTCCCCAGCCTTTCACGAAGCTTATCTGTACAGTAAATCCAGTCCACGGCTGTTGCATGAACTCGTGGTCATTAGGCCTTTGCAAGCTGTAAGCCTTCTCATAGTCAAAAGCTTTGATGGAGAATCCAGGGAACACTTTATGGACCAGCAACGTCCTAGAGTCAGGGTTGTCCAGTGTGGCCGACTTAATGAAGATCGGATAACTGCTGCGATTATAAACCCAAACGCCATCCACCTCCTTGGTCAGCTGTATCCCATATCCAATTTTGCTGCGTACTTTTTGCACCAGCTGACTTTTGTTGTCCGAGTTTAGTTGTCCAATGCAGAAGCCGTTCCCTTGAGGTAGGTCATAAAAGATATCCAGGGAAGGTTCTTGGACAGAATATAATCGACCCACCCGTGTCTTTTCTTCCCAGTATGCAACCACGCACCAATGGGACGGGTCCCCAGACTCCTGGAGAAGTTGGGAATCTGTTGAGAAGAAAAATTGGGACATTAGAACAAGATCTCAAATTTTCTCACACATTCACATCCAAACAAGAAATCTTTAAAAAAAAAAATTACCGCGTCAGACATTTTTTTTTTTTTTGGATTAGAAATTGCTTTTATAGCTTCATTGTAGTACCAGTCTCTTTTGCTTACCTGCAGCTGAATACAGGATTTCTCACTGCCGTCACTGAGTCATGTGACCTGCACTCTGAGCTGCTGAAACACACCAGGGTTGTTTGTCCTGGAAGTAAATCTCTCTGTGCATTCCTATACGAGGATCAAAGTCAAGTCTCATAGGAATGTATAGAGACAGATTTCCTGTGAGTATCAAAAGCACAATGTCTTTCAGCCAGAGTGCATATCATGTGACCTAACAGACTGTTACATCAGCCAGAAATCCTGTATGCAGCTGCAGGTAAGCAAAGTTACTGGCACTACAATGTAGCTAAAAGCAATTTCTAATGAACTTAAAAGGGGTGTTCCAGGACCGATCAATGCTTGCTCGAGTAAAAATGGAAGAGACCACTAATAATTACCTCTCGGACGCTCCCGTTCACTCCAGGTTGAATCACGGAATGTTCATTGTTCACATGACCGCTCCAGCCAATCACAGGCCAGAGAGGTCACATGCATGATTGGCTGTGCACCGGGATGAACGAGGAGCGCCCGAGGTAGGGTAAGTAATATAGTGTTCTCGTCTATTTTTACTCATACGACCCGAAAGAGCAGTTGAGTAGGTTTCCCGAAACCACCCCATTAAAAGGGGAATTGTACCTCACTACATTGTCCCATCTTTCCCATACACCTGTTAGATTGTGCTCTCACGAGCAGGGCCCTCACACCTTGTGTCTCTTTTGTCAGTACTTTTAAGGTGTAATGACTGTATGTTTACCCTTGAATTTGTAAAGTGCTGCGGAATATGTTGGCGCTATAGAAATAAAGATTATTATTATACGACGAACGAGCATTGATAGGTTCCGAAACACCCCATTAAAGGGGTTGTCTCACTACATTGATTCTTCTTGCTTCAGTTCTGTTTTTCTTGGTTTCACCTTAAATTCAGGGGCGTGTTTACTGGCTTCTACCAGGCTGCAGTAGAAGCCAGGTCTGTAGTTATAGCAACCAGTGCTGGCAGCCATTCATGAGAGATTGAACAGGTCTGTAGCTATAGCGACCTGATGAGCTGATGCAGCCCATACAAGAGGGGATTTCTCAGAATAGGTAGGACTTTATTAATGGACACATATTGCAAAGAGACTTATTTTTGTAAGATCTTTAACATAAAAAGCAGCAATCCTTGTAGTGAGACAACCCCTTTAAATGATCCTAATAGAATATAAAACAATGTATCACTAAAAAGAAACAAAGCTCAAAAAAGGAATAATTTCCTTATTACAGAATTTTTGAGCCCCTTAAAAGCATTTTTCTCAATTCACACCGATAATAGTTGTGGGTTACAAAAATCTGGATTACCCCCACTTTGCATTCTTGAAACCTTGGCCTATGTAATAAAAGGGTTTATTCAGCTACATATGTAACCCAGCTCATTCAAAATTGTGGTTTGTGGTGTTCAGGGTGGGGACCGGAAATTGTGCACCGAAGCATTAATTGTCATTTCTTTTGTACTAAGAAATACAAAAACTACTACACATCTCTATTCACCGCCACCCAGTCAAAACCGCTAGTGACAAAAAAAAAAAAAAAAGCTACCAAACTGTAGAATACAACAAAAAGTCACAAGTCATTTTCGGCAAATTGGAAGATTAAAACAAGACTTTTAAAAATTCTACATAAAGCTATAGGGTTTTTTTTTGTTGTTTTGCTCAAAATACACCAAGGACATTTAGAATTTTTCTGCAAGCTCTTGAACAAAGCACTGATGATATCTGGAAAGGGGGGAGGGGTGATGTATAGGGGATGGAGGTTTAGAAAAATTCCATATCAAATAAGCAAAAGGAATTCAGACAAGCTTAGGTGTGTGTACTCGGCGGCCTCTGCATCCCCCCCTTCATTGTGCCTCACAATACTTTCCTCAAATATCTCTATCCGATTGAAACCTGGCACCAAAGAAGGCAGCTAGCAGTAAAAAAAAAAAAAAAAAAGAAGAAGTAGAGGGAGGATTGTAGGGAGGGGGCTAGGAAACCTATCAAATTACCTTTCACCTAACCTTTCGAAACTACAGCTCTTTCTTACAGAAACTCAGAAAAAGCATTTAGAAAAAGCAAAAAAAAGTTACACACGGTCAGAACACAATAACCAAGAACAAACACCGTAAAAAAACAAAAGCTGCAAGAAACCAAGTAGAATCAAAAGCTAAAAGTTTAATTTTTTTTTTTTTTTTTGAGAAGGGGCTAAAAGCTGAGGAGAGGGGCGGTAAACAACCCCTGAAATGTAGACAGAAGGTGGCTAAAAAGACACAAAAACTAAAATTCCAAACACAAACCAAAACTTTTTTTTTTGTAAACTTCATAGAAAAAACAAATAAAGTCAGGAAATATCTGTAAATGGAAGGGCTGTAGCCACCCTGTTGCATGAAAGAAAATCCTTAAGACTGCATTTTTTTCCCTTTCATCTCGAGGGCCCTGCTAGTACACCCTGCAATTTTCAGACAGACGTCAGTAAAGAGAGGAGTTTTCAGATTATTGTAATTGCCTAGCCCAAATAAATTGCAGGCTTGGTGAGTGTAACCTACTCTCCTGTTAACCTTTTCCTGGCCTCAGCTGCAGAGAAGTTATTTGTGCCCTCTTCTTGGGGCTTTGTGGATTTTCTAGCTTACTTAAGATAGAAGGAATCTTAATATTAATCTTTTGTTGGTCCCAAATACCCCAGCCTCTGCTGAGCACCGAAGACGTGGCCGTCATTTGCACATCTTAAGGCCATTGTCTTTGTCTGCCAGCCCGACTAGCCCAGGGTCACTTTTTTTTTTTTCAGTAGGGACAGCAGACGCCCCCTGCTGTCTAGACTAAGCGCATGTCACAACCACCCAGTGCAAAAATGACCCCCACCCTCTTTAATTAAACAGGACAAACCATGAGACATCCACACTCCACCTGAAAAATACATTAAAAAAACCAAAAAACACACTAATATAATAATAATATAATATAATAATTAATATATATATATATATATATATATATATATTATATAATAATAATATCATAATAACATACATACACACACCCACCCACATACATACATACACACACTCTACATACAATTCACACACTAGGATATATGTGTATGTAGACGTGTATATATAATATATATATATATATAATATATACACACACACACACATATGTGTGTATGTATATATATGTGTGTATATGCATGTGTGTGATATATATTATATATATAATATATATATAATATATATATATATATACAACACACACACACACACACACACATATACATACACACCCTTTTTGAAAAAGAAAAAAAATCTATAATATATAGTGTGTATATATACATATTGTGTGTGTAGTGTATATATACTGTGTGTGCGCATGTGTAAAAATATATACATATGTATATATACACACACACACACACACACACACATGTATATGTGTATACATATGTATATGTGTGTCTATATACTGTGTGTGTATATACATTTATACACATGCATACACAGTATATATACACACACACACACAGTATATATAAAACACACTATACATTTTATATTTTTTTTTCAAAAAACATTTTTTGAAAGGGGCAAAACCTGACAAAAATTGTAACCTACCACTTAATTTTTTTATTCTTTCAAGAATTTCAAAGCATTTTTTCTCTTTTTTTTCTGAATTCTTCATTTGTATTTATTTTTACATCCTTTCTCTACACCCCAACATGAAAGGAGCCCTTCCAGGAAAGGAGGGGGATGTGGTGGTGGGGGGGGGGGGATAGAGTTGGAGTAGTCTGTGTGTGTTTGTGTATGCATTAGTGAATACCACATAACAAGCCGCTCATTGCCACATACAAAGGCTTATTTAATTGGCAGCGCGTAGAAAACGAGCTACCCTGGCTTGCAATGAACAGGCCAGTTATAGGAACAGAGGGCGCAGTTTATGAATGAATTTTTACCAGCTTCTTCAATGACATCGAGTTCCAAGGACAATTTTTTTTTTTTCAGGTAATTGCCAAACTTTTTAATGGTTCGAAGCCAAGGTACACTATAAATATGTCTACTCAGTTCCGTTTTAAGGGACAGCGGTGTTGACTTGATGTCTAGTCATTTAGACTTATAACAATGCCTTAACTGTGATTGGACTCTGGAAAGGAAAATTCGCCTTCTCACAGGAGCATATGGTTAGAATTTATGCCTTCAGATTTGGTCTTTGCATTGGGATGCTCAGAGCCCCCACCAGGCAGGGTCAAGAATTATTATTTTTTCTCTAAAAAGGATAGTCTGACTATTTTGCAGCATCCCCAGAGATGCTGGCAGAACTTTTGTCACTGGCCCCAATTATTTTGTTTTAAAAAAGTGCCCTATAACATAGTGCACAATAGGAATTGGTAATGGGGCCAAGATACCTCAGCCCTGGAATTACTTTTGGCAGCCCCAATTATCACACACAGCATTTTGTTGCATACATTTCTGCAACAGTCCCGGTCGTGTCAATGGGGCCTGCAGAAATGCATGCACATACCCATTCACGTGCATGGACACTGAGTCACAGCAGGTCTCATGCCTAAAGGATCTCATTCCTAGTGAGCTAACAGGCTGTCTGCTAAAGAGGACTCATTGACCTAACTTGGACAATACATTTTGTCCTCAAGACAGACAGGAGACCATTAACTGAAAAAAAAAAAAAAAGAAAAAAAAGAAACCCCCCCCCCTCCCTTTCTTTCCCCCAGACCTACCCAACGTCTCCGGCGGTAACAAAGACACCAGCTGATTTTTGTCTGCCCATGTCCCAGAACTCAGTCTCATCAGCCATGCAAATTATAGAGTGCTTTTTTTGTAGGTTGAAGTTTGAGAGCCTCTTAACAGCAAAATGCCTTGGAGGAAGGGTGGGATCTATTAGGAAGCCAAAACCCATCCACATTGTATTTACAGTATGTGTGTAAGATGCTGAGTATTTTTAACCCCTTTTAATGCCAGGATTGACCTCCTCCCTGTCCAAGAACAATTCCCACTCTGCATTAGTTCAATTTATGCAACTTTCTACATAATCAACATTTCTATCCTATGCTGCAAGTTTCTTGCAGTAAAAGTTGTATCCTGGCGCAATACATTCCTATCCACTGTATGGAAGAGAACCTGTGACCATTGCCGACATGTCCGTTATAGTAAATACTTGTGTTCTCTAGCACATCTTTCCTTAGATCTCTATGCTGTGTAATTCTCAGGCGCATCTTTCCTTAGATCTCTATGTTGAGTAGTTCTCCGGCTCATCTTTCCTTAGATCTCTATGCTGTGTAGTTCTCCGGCTCATCTTTCCTTAGATCTCTATGTTGAGTAGTTCCCAGAGGCATCTTTCCTTAGATCTCTATGTTGAGTAGTTCTCCGGCTCATCTTTCCTTAGATCTCTATGCTGTGTAGTTCTCCGGCTCATCTTTCCTTAGATCTCTATGCTGTGTAGTTCTCCGGCTCATCTTTCCTTAGATCTCTATGCTGTGTAGTTCTCCGGCATCTTTCCTTAGATCTCTATGTTGTGTAGTTCTTCCCTGACAATCTTTCCTAATCTTAGCTGGGTGTAATTCTTCAGGGACGTCCTTGACTCTATGTATAGTCTCAGAGCCATCTTTCCCTTAGATCCTATGTTGAGTAGTTCTCCGGCTCATCTTTCCTTAGATCTCTATGCTGTGTAGTTCTCCGGCTCATCTTTCCTTAGATCTCTATGCTGTGTAGTTCTCCGGCTCATCTTTCCTTAGATCTCTATGTTGAGTAGTTCTCGGAGGCATCTTTCCTTAGATCTCTATGTTGTGTAGTTCTGTTATTCCTCTGACAAATTCATTATCAAATCTGTCAGCTGGGTGCTATCAGTTGGGGGGCGTGTTCTTGCACAGTGACCTTGACCAATCAGGGCTGACAGTCTGTGTGTGCAGGGACACACCCCTGTGGAAACTGGAAAGGTAACGCCCAGCTGACAGATTCAGTAATACATAGTAAGGAGGAATAAGAGAGGAACAGCACAACACAGAGATATAAGAGAAGAGGCTCCAGGATTGTTATTTCCCAGGGAACACAAGGATTTAGTAAACCAGACCTGTCAGTAGAGGTTACAGGGGCTCTTCCAGCATCAGGAGCATTTGTGTAGCCTAACATGTTGTACAACTAGACTCTAAAAACAAGCTATACTAGCATTTTTGTGGGTTCAGCACGAGTCCCTATGATGTTACCAAGACTTGCTAAGAATCGTAGGGCCACATGTATGAAACAGTTTTGGTATAAAACTCACTTTTTTCCCCCCATTAATACCTATGGGGAAAAAAGTGAGTTTTAGACCAAAACTGTTTCATACATGTGGCCCGAAGTTTCAACATTTCATAGAGGCAAATAATCTTCAGGTTCTAACTCTCCTGTCTTTGTACAACAGCCATTCCTGTTGAGTTTTGGACAAAGGCGTGATGACTTATGCAAAACAGCAAAAGAAGTCCCAAACAATAGTCCCAAACACACACATCAGGTATTAACAAAGGGAAAACAAGCAAAGCAAGAACTTAGAATAGAAACCAAGAAATCTCCACAACTAAAATAGTCACAAAGGGTCCAAGAAGCAAACAAAAACACAACACAAAAGCAAAAACAAACAACTGCAAGGTAACATAGAAAAAGAAAACCACAGCCTGCTATTGGGGAAGCAGCTCCTCTGACCAAGCTGACAAGCAATATGGCCGCCGTAAAACCAAAAGGTCTATAGAGTAAGGCCGGTTTGTATTTATTTTCGGTTATTTGCTGAGGATCAACACAAGCTTGGAGCTTTTCCAATGGGAACACATACATCCTTTTTATTGTAAGTCTTAAGTCTGTGGTCAAAATGCTTTATACAGAAGGGAGACACTGCCGTTCCTCAAACCTAAATAGTCAGGAAAATGTATATTATCAAGCGAATGCGGTTACTTGTTTGGAGACAATTTCAGCCTATAAAACAACCTCAAAGTACAAATTGTCTGCAGAGAGAAAAAAAAATATATAATAACCTCAGAGTCAGTCAGGAAACTCTTAACATCAGATGGAGACATCTTTTATTAAGTCTGGAGAAGGAAAAAAAAAAGTTTTGTATTTTTTTTTTCTTTAAAAAACACTGCTAAAAATGTTCTGAATCACAGTGTAAAAGTTTGGCCTTGTTCACCTCCTTTATATTCTGAAGCAAAAAGAGGCAAAACCAAGAAACCAAAAACAAAACAAACAAAGGACTATAGGACTTCATCATGGTATGGATTATGATAGGGCAAAGAAATTGGGGGGGGGGGGTGGCTGCTCGGGGGTCAATAGAAATGGTCGTTCGAGAATCAGTTTGGACAATTTTTCAAACATTTCTAAAAGTTTAATTATTGCAAATCAGTTTTTTGCTGAACTTGCAGTCATTGCAATTGCTGCAAGATGGATGTAACGTCTAACTGGCCTTTCCTCTGGTCTATACCAAACGCTAAAATAAAATAAAAAATAGTTTTTAACCCAAGTCAATGCCTTGGTCCAGAGGCGCAAATTGAAGGCCCTAAGGCATGGTTAAAACGGCAGGTTTGGGGTTTTCCCCCATACAAATTCATAGGCAGTGCAAAGACCGCTCCGAGAATGGCGGCCCAAACGTGCACCACCCACGCCGAAACCCGCGGCGACACCACGCTGAAGACTTGCTGTCAGAATTGACAGGAGACTTCTCACACACATGCGGCAGGCCATGTGAATAGTAACGCGATTTCCCATAGGAAACCATGTAATGAACTAGGGGCGTTTGAGGCGGGATTTGACCGCGGAAACCGTGCCGAAACCCGCGGCCAAATCCGCCGTGTGAACATGCCCTAATGCAGAAAGTGAAATGGGCCCCCTGCTGCCATGTCCCACTTACAATGCCGGTATCTCCTTATGTGACAAGACGGCTTTGGGGCCCCCTTTAGGCTTTGGGGCCCGGTAGCGACTGCTACCTCTACACCCCCTATAGCTACGCCCCTGCTTTGGTCGTCCTAGAACAGGGGTGTCAAACTGCGGCCCTCCAGCTATTGGGAAACTACAACTCCCAACATGCATTTGTATAATCTATAACAGTGGACATGTTGGGAGTTGTAGTTTCCCAACAGCTGGAGGGCCGCAGTTGGACTCCCCTGTCCTAGAAGATGACATTTTGCAGCATGTATTCTTCTGCAGATCTGATAAGCGGGGGGCGCGTGCCTTCTCCCCTAACACCCGTTGCCCCTTTATTTGTACAGCCATCCCCTATTCATCCTCAGACTGTCACGGGACCTCTGAGAAAAAGGAAAAAAAAAAAAATCTAAAGCTTTACCACCAGCCAGGTTGGAGACAGTGTGCAGACTTAAAAAGTTAATCATTACTTATGTCTGCCTTCATAATCTAATCAAGTCCCCTCAGCACATGCTAAACTCACATCCACACGCACTATCATGGCAGCCACCATAGACTTTCTGGGGGAAATAAATAAATAAATTTACGATAATGGGCAAACAGATAAAAAAAAAATTCCAAGTGGTATTAATTTTTTTTTTCTTAGAATTTGCTTTCAAAATGTTCATTTATTTTGGATAACATTTTTGGCATAACACATCAATCCTGACGGACACAGTATTAACTCTGTGTGTTCTAGGTGCTATGAAATGGCTCCTGAGAAGAGGAGGGGGGGTATGACCTAGATTATAATCTTAATATCCAGGAGACACGACAGCCAGATGAAAATCCCACTGTGGAGGCCAGACAAATGTCTAACAACCACAGACGTCAGTGGCGAGGTTAATATGTAACTAGCTCTCCGGTTTAATGCTCTCCTGCACCCTCCTGTCTACTACATTAATATAACCCAGACAGATTTTATTAACAGTGACTGCCAGCTGTGATGAGACTTTTTATTTTTTTATTATATCAATCATTTATTCAGGTTCCTTGCTGTCTCAGCAGAGTTTATAATCCAGTTTACGTACTACAGGTACAAGACGAAGCCAAAATGCTGCGTAAGCCAGACAGCTAGTCAACTTTGACCCGCACAAGGTAACACGTATGTGGAGAGGGAAAGCATGGAACTTGTACTTGACGTGTATAGGGGATTACAATATTTTGAGGGAGTGAACTGAATCCCAAAGGTTGACCCCAAAAAAAAAAAAAAAAAAAGAAAGAAAAAAAAAACTTAAGATAAATATAAAACACAAAAAATAAACAATGAAAACCTGACATCATAATAATGAAATACATTTTTGGGAATATTCGGTAATAGGCTTCATAGAGGAAACCAGTGGTGTTTCTCCAATTATAATCGTATAATAAATGGACACGTTCACCAAACAGGCCCACCATGGGAAAAATCTATTGTGACACAGAAACAAGACCTCATAATCTCTATGCTGTAAGGTTACTAGGTTATAGAGGCCTATTCTTCTGCGAGCACGTGTTCCCCGGATGAACGCTATTATCTCATCAATACTCTATCAATGCTACCTAGGCCTCTGCTGGCAGGGAGCGCTCGTGCGCTAGACAAGTAAAGGCCCCATAATGGCTGAAAATAGCAAGGACTGTGCTTTTGTTCAGTAATGAATGACTGTCCTGCAGGGAGGTCAGATTTGAGGGAGAACACATTAAATCAAACATACAACAGTAAAAAAAGAGAAAAAAAAAATACTATGGCATTTGGCATAGCCCCCATTACTGAGGTTAGACCTTTAAAAGTAACAATGCCATTTCTAGAGAACAAAGGAAGGACCCAAGTTTTCACGGACACCTCCATGGTGGGTTCTTCTAGAATGATATATATTAATTCTGGAACATCTTTTCTTAGAGCTCTATGCTGTGTGGTTCCTCTGTTATCTCTCTTAGAAATTTGTTACCAATCTGTCAAATGGGTGTTTCCAATCGGGTGGGGGCGGTGTCTGATATTGTCCAATCAGTTCTGACAGTCAGAGTGTGCAGGGACACACCCCTTTGAAAACACACCCAGCTGACAGATTCAGTTATACATTTCTAGGAGGAATAACAGAGGAACAGCACAACACAAAGATATAAGAGAAGAGGCTCCAGGATTGTTATTTCACAGGGAACACAAGGATTTACTAAACCAGACCCATCAGGAGAGGTCACAGGGGCTCTTTAAAATCGGGAGCCCTGCATAAAGTTTTGTTTAGTAAGAAGCCAAACATTCGCCAACATTTAAAAAAAGTCAACCTAAACTAATCCCCCAAAAATGCCCGATTTTTGGGCAATCTCTTCATTAGCTCTCACCCTTTTCATGGCCTGGTTCATCAGGTTGCTCAGCCAAACCTGGGACAGTTGGAAACTCTCCAAATAAAACGGACTAAAATTGCTACAAAATACCAAATGGAAAAAGCGAAGGGCAAAATTAAAAAAACAACAAAAAAAAAAAAACACAAAAGTTTTGACTCACAGTGGAAGAAAGGCTGAAGTTTTTAATCACATTTAAATTTACTAAAATACAGTTCTTCTTTAGCACTTCATGCTGTTTGCACAGGGAGTTGAAAAGGGTAAAAGCAGGAGAAACGTTGCAAAAAAAAAAAAAAAAATTCAAATTTTTAGAAGTTAAACCCAAGATAATGATGCTGGGTGGGGACCCGTGTGAGACTACAGCCGCCAAAACCAAAATTAGCTCACAGCCAACAACCTTCTTGGCCCCAAAGATTGGGGAAGGAAACTTTAAAAAAAAAAAAAAAAAAAAATGTTGAGGTATTCCGTAAATGGCAACAAAATAAAATAAAAAAAAACTTTAAATAAGTGGGGGCGCTGTTTATACGTAGGGCTTGAACAAACCGTTCAAAAGAGAAAAAAAATTTGCTAGGCTATTTTTTTAATAACCTTTACTAAGTGAATAAAAGCCCTTTTAAATTCCCTTTCTTAAGAACATTTTTTGGCAGGGGTCTCATATGAGGAATGATGCAGCTTCCTCCCCTCTCTTAATATTTCCTGTTAACCAGTAAGGTGAAAACTATTACAGGACCATGAAATGAGTCACTATAAATATTTGGAACTGTTTAAATCGACCTAGAAGAACTAAATTAGAAAAAAAAAAATCCAAGATTCAGAGGCACAACACCCCAGAGGCTGAGAACTGCAGATCTATTCACGCATCCATACGGAAGTTCTCCAACCATGGTAGGACTACAGTAACTAGAATGCCATGTCCAAGTCTGGTAGGATGAAGTCTATAGCTCCATCCAAGTCCATATGGGCATTTGCCCATGGGCCAGAACCCAAAATTCAGAAGTACAACACCCAACAGACCAAGAATTACGAATGTATTCATACTTCCACTGTATTGTTCTCCAACCATGGTGGACTACAGTTCCTAAAATGCTATGTCCAAGTCTGGTAGGATGAAGTCTATAGTTCCTTTTAAGCCCATATGGGAATCTGCTCCAGGCCAGAATAAGGAAAAAAAAAAATCCAAGGTTTAGAGGCAAAACAGCCCAGAGACCGAGACTAGCAAATCTATTCACACTTTCACAGTGACCTTCTCCAACCATGGTGGGACTACAGTTCCTTGAATGCCATGTCCAGGCCTGGTAGGGCATAGTTCCACCTAAGTCTACATGAGCATTTCTCCTTGGGCCGGAACAGGAAAAAAAATTATTTAAGATTCAGAGGCACAACAATTGCAAATCTATTAACAGTGGTGTTCTCTAACCTTGGTGGAGTAGCTAGAATGCCATGTCCAGGCCTGGTAGGGCGTAGTTCCACCCAAGTCTACATGAGCATTTCTCCTTGGGCCGGAACAGAAAAAAAAATAATCTAAGATTCAGAGGCACAACAATTGCAAATCTATTCACAGTGGTGTTCTCCAACCTTGGTGGAGTAGCTAGAATGCCATGTCCAAGCCCGGTAGGATTCCACTCAAATCCATATTGGCCGAAACAGGAAAAAAACCAAAAACAAAACAAAAAAAAGAAGAGTAAGAGGCACAACACCGTAAAGGCCAAGGATTGCAAAAGTATTCACACTTCCACAACCACAGTGGACAATTCCTTGAATGCCATGGCCACGCTTGGTAAGAGTAAGCTGATGGTTCCATCTGAGCTCCCCCCCCCCCCTCTAGACCAGGACCCTAAAAAAAACTGGACTTTTTATTTTTTATGTGAAGACGTCATCTCTGCCCCAATGTGAATGTTAAATTAAGTTTTATTTGTGTGTCACAACTAAATAGAGTCTTCGGATAAGACGCCCAAATCTTTGGAGCTGAAAATAAACTGCAAGGAAGCTGCTCGGTGACAGTAGGCAGTCAGCCAGACTGCTGTGTGGGTTATTTAATCCTGCTTAAGAAAGATGGTTGTGTTGGCAGTGACCTCGGCGTGGCCTGTTACAGTACTCTCCTAGACAGCTCATTCTCAGGTCATCAAGAGACGGCACCAGTCGGAATTCAATGTTCATTTTCTAAACTGTGCAGTCACATAGCTGATAATGCAGGCAGCAGACTGATAGCATGAAGCAAGAGTACATTAACGGCGACGCTGTCGAGTGCCGGGGCGCTCTGCCCAGACGGCTATACCCGAGTGGCACCATAAATTCCTATTATATCAAGCAGAGCATCCATAAGGGCTGCAATTGTGAACCCGAGAGGATCCTCCGAGCTAAAACGTATTAAAAAAAAAAAAAAGGCAAAAAGTTTTATGAAAAGAAGTGAAAAGAAAAATACAAACAAAATAAAATTCTTTTATAAGGATTAAACAGGCCCCTCAGTACTGCAAAGCCCACCCTAGCTGCCTGGAGTAGCCTCTGCCAGGAAAGAGACCGACACAAGAAGGCCAAAAGCTATACAAGGCCCTTGCCAAGAGCCCGTTTCCCTCCTCTTCACCGGCCTGGCCTCTTGCAGGGACGGTCAGATGGTGTGTACTTTACAGCCGTACACCCAGTCTGGCAGGCGGCCTAGTCTCATCCAAAGCCTTTACTCTGTCGTCTTGCTATTAACCCCTGATGATAACCTCGCTTTGCAGGGGCCCTATGCAGCCTTTTACGCTCCGCTCACGCAGTTCACATAATCCTCTGGTAACATGTTTTTCTACTGCCAAAGAAATTACAAGAAGCGGCTCATGTTTCCAGTCTCTCCCTTCTCCGCAGTCCAAAAATCTAATAGAAATTCAGCGCTCAAAAAATTCAACATTTGGGACCCAACCTGAACATTGACCTGGACTAGAATAATAAACCAAGACCTAACCATGGAGCAAAGAAGCGGCCTAGACCAGTAGGAGCCCTGGAGTCTGCAATGTCGATTGACTCATACATCTATGGCCGCCAGTATTGTGGCGCTTAGGTCTTGTTCACACGTGCATTGGAGGGTTCAGTTGGAGCTTCTGTCATAGGGCTGGACCCTGATCCGTCTCATGATCGACTCCAACTGTGTCGCATGGATCCCATTAAAGGGGTTATCTCGCTATAGCATTATAGGCTTATCGACAGGATATACAAGCATTGTCTGAGAGGTGCAGGTATTATTTATTTTAGAGCGTCATTGATTTCAGGGCGCTGTACATTTGAGGGGGTTTGCAAACATAACATATGCCAAATAAGTACAATGGTGACAACAACTAACAACTGGTATAGAGGGAGAGAGGACCCTGCTCGCAAGGGCTTACAATCTACAAAGAAGGGGGAAAGAAACAGAAGGTGAGAGGCAGACATTTTTGTGGGTAGTACAGTGGCAGCAGGGTTATTGTTGCTTATAGGCTCCTGAAAAGATGTGTTTTCATGTTGCTTTTGAGGCTGGTGAAAGTGGAGGAGAATCTGGTGTGTTGGGGCAGTTAGTTCCAGAGTGTGGGGGAAGCACGAGAGAAGTCTTGGAGACGGTTGAGTCAGGAGCTGATAAGGAACGAAACGAGAAGAAGGACCTGAGAGGAGCGGAGATTGCGTGAGGGGAGGTATCTGGAGATTAAGGCAGAGATGTATGGAGGGGAGAGGTTATAGGTCATGGTTAGTAACTTCGCAGGGCAATGGGAAGCCAGTGAAGGGATTGGCAGAGGGGAGAGGCAGATGAGTAGCGAGGAGAGAGGTGGATAAGACGGGCAGCAGAGTTGAGGATGGATTGGAGGGGAGCGAGGGTGCTAGCTGGGAGGCCACAGAGAAGGACGTTGCAGTAGTCAAGGCGGGAGATGACGAGGGCGTGGACAAGCATTTTTGTAGTGTCGTAGTTGAGGAATGAGCGGATGCGAGAGATATTTTTCCGGTGGAGGTGGCAGGCAGTGGGGGGTCAAGGGTTATCCAAAGGTAGTGTAACACCTTGGCTTGGCTGGACTCAGAACTCCCATTGATTTCAATAGGAGAATCCCGTCCACCTTTAGATTCAAAACAGAGGTTTCGGGGCTCATTCTTGAGGTAGATGCAGATCCCGAAGGTGAAATCCGCATCCAGACATTGATGGCATATCCTTTCCATAGGTCAAAGTCTATAGTGAGATACCCCTTCAACTACAATGAGCTCCGTTGGGTTTCCATTCTGGTGTCCATAATTTTGAACAAAGTGCTGCACACTGCGCTATTTTTTCATCATTTTTAACCAGATCGGCAATAAGAGGCACCGAATGGAACCTCCAATGCAAATGTGAACCGGGTCTTACGCAACTTTAATACCCTTGATACATCTTTACTACAAAGCAAAGCAAAACGGTAGCTTTCTGGAGGGGAAAAAATCTCTACTTGAGGAGAGGAACAAATAAATTGGTCGGTGTGACGGTTTACTTGCCACTCGGACCTCACTGACTGTTCTGCATAAAGCAAAGGCTTATGGGAAAAGAGCTGAGGAGCTCCACAGCGCACTCTATTGGATGTAGTTATCCTCAGTTCACATGTAGCTCGCAGGAGCCTAGCATTGCGAAAGGGATTTGAGCCAAACCAGTGAAGTTCAACTACAGACAGCTGTTTTGAGGTGTTTGCCCCTCGTCAGTGCAGTGTAGAACTTACTGGGTGGCTGGGTGAGAGGCAAGAGTGGCTTCGAAAGGGGAAAGCAGAGTGACAAATGCCAGCCCTATGTCATAGCATGCTGCGTTCAGACAACCTTTAGACACAAACAAGTCATGACAGAGTTTGACCTCGGCTCGATTTATTCCGCGCTGCAGACATGACAGATAAAAAATAGCATTTTTAGTTCATCATTAACAAGAATATGCCTGGGAGTCGATGGCTTTTCTATTGTGAAGTCTTGGTGCAGGAGCTGCTGCTGCTCCGCGACCTGAAGAGTTACCAGGAGGATCAAAGGCACAGACAAACATTCCAGGCTTGTTTGCTATGTCATGATGAAGCTTAAGGCACAGAGACGCGAGGACTTTTGTAGTAGGGATGAACCACAGATAGGAGTGCACTCATTCCAAATAGTTCTCCAGTTTGACTTAATTGAACAGTGGAATATAGCATGTAGCAGAGCCGAATTTATCACTACACAACACTGTGCGGCTTATAGGATGGATGCAGTCCTAAGATAATCAGAGTGATCTCACCATGAACGGCACCAAATGACAAAGTCAGCCCTAAAGCCAGTGAGGGGGCGTCCAAAGCCTCAGCGTTACCACTATACTCCCTGATCTCATGCTGGCCGGCCTACTTGCACTATGTATTCTGGCAGCTCCCAATAAATTCTGGGTAGACCATATACATACCCTACCGATGTAAGGTTCCCTCATAACTAAAGCAGTCCCTGAAGTTCTCTGGGCCCCCAGAGGAAATTATTCTGAGTGCCCATATAAACTACATGTGCGTGGCACTTTTAATCACGTTTGGCAAAGCCTTTGCATGTGTAGGGTTTAATAAGATATATTGGTTCAGTTATAAAAGAGGGTATCCTCTGTTAGACCTTTAGGGTACATTATCATGTCAGACCTTGTGCCCACCAGATGTTCTCTGGTACTCTGGTGGGCCAGTGCGACCCTGGTCCAGAGTTGGAATATAGCATAGGCCAAGGGGTGCAATAGCCCCATTTAGATCAATGGTTTCAAACAAGTGTCTCTCCAGCTATTACAAAACTACAACCCCCAGCATTCTCAAACAGCCAGTGGCTGCTTGGGGGTTGTAGCATTGTAATAGAGCAGGGATCTCCAACTATAAAAAAAAACTACAACTTCTTGCATCATCGATCAAACAGCCAATGGCTACTGGAACCTGTAGTCTTGTAGTAACTGGAGAGCCACCGGTTGGAGACCACTGCTCTATTACAAAACTACAACCCCTAGCAGCCACTGGCTGTTCGAGAATGTTTGGAGTTGTAGTTTTCCAGAGACCTATAGGTTGGAGGACATTGACTTAAAATTCCTGCACCCCTTCTGGACTTTATCTTGACACCAGGTGTGTGATCTAACATTACCACTTCAATACTTAGGCCCAGTTCACATCTGCATCAGAGGTTCGTTCATAGCAGATTCCATCAATCATAGTGCAGGTATTCTTGAGCTACCCTAGTGCTATGTGGTCACTGTATGGCGGTATTCTTGAGCTACCCTAGTGCTATGTGGTCACTGTATGGCGGTATTATGGAGCAACCCTAGTGCTATGTGGTCACTTTATGGCGGTATTATGGAGCAACCCTAGTGCTATGTGGTCACTGTATGGCGGTATTCTTGAGCTACCCTAGTGCTATGTGGTCACTGTATGGTGGTATTCTTGAGCTACCCTAGTGCTATGTGGTCATTGTATGGCGGTATTCTTGAGCTACGCTAGTGCTATGTGGTCACTGTATGGCGGTATTCTTGAGCTATCCTAGTGCTATGTGGTCACTGTATGGCGGTATTCTTGAGCTACCCTAGTGCTATGTGGTCACTGTATGGTGATGTTGTTTATATAGTATCTAGTTGTCATTGTTATGCCAGTAAAAAACGCTTTACAAGAAGTCAGAGACTCCCTCTGCAGCACGGCTTAAGACCCCCCTAACATCAGGCAAGCCCCCTCAAACAACAAGCTGAACAAAAAGCAGCGCCGTGTTTGGGAGCGGAGTTGCCCTATGTATATTTCTGCTTTTTGTGTGTTTGTTGGATGAGGTTATTGAAAGGCGAAATGATAAACGAGCAAAGTTTGTCTTCTGTTACTATAGGGAGCACTCTGTGCCGCTTCTGATAAGAGAGACAAACCACAGGAGGGGTCATTAAGTAAAGATTGCCCACAAAAGTTGTTTCTGTGCCAAGATGAGATTCTTTTAAGAAAAAGAAAAAAAAGAAGGAGAAGGAGGAGGGGGGAGTTTTATATACAACATGAAAGGGCAGCACAAGTGAATTAAAGGTCACCTCTGTGCTTTGCAGGCGGAACCAGCTCTTTTGTGAGAGGCCCGCCAGGGATTAGGTTTTTAGCATTTACATTTTTTCTTGCTTTGCCAAAGGAATCAAATCTCTGGCTCCAGTCTCCCAAGTCCCGACCTTCATCCCACCCCCCTGAACTGTGCCCCATTCATTAAGCCAGCTAACTGCAGCGAGGCCCAAGGCAAAAGCAGGGGAAAAAAAAAAAAATCTGCTTTTACAGAGAAGCAGCCTCATTGGTTGTATCCTGAGAGGCAGAAATGTTCAGCACTCCGAGCCTATTGCACAACAAAGAGAGGAAGGGGCGAACGCCGGATCCCACCTTGGAGCCGAAATCTCAGAGCACTCAGTCGGAGCAAAGACTCATTTATCATTGATAGCCCAGTCCATTTTATAATCCGGCACTTGATTTACACTGGAGTAAACCTATGAACATGGGAATATGCAGCATGGGAATATACCCATGTAATCTATGCATGGATTTGTAGGAAATCACTGGATATCTCAATATTTAAAAAGAGAATTAGCGTTAATTGGAGCAACTTCCTTAAATTGACAATCACTCAATTATTAGCAGCTACTCCATGTGATCAGGTCTAAAAGGGTAGTTGGAGAAACCGTCACCAGTGCAATGTGGTAAAAAAGGTGAAAAACGACATAAAAGAACTACTAAAGTATACACACGCCTATACAGCGCTCTCCCTAAGGAGAGATCTTCCCTTTCTGAGCCACTCATTGCCTCCCACTCAGCCTAGCCAGCATCGCTCTGCTCTGTACCGACGAGGGGCAAACACCCCGAAATGGCTGTATGCAGATGGGTGATGCTGGCTTGGCTAAATATTCCTTTTGCTTTACAAAGACCCAGTGGGTCAAAAGCAAATTGGGAATTTGTTACATCCTATAGAGGGTACTTGAGCTTCTCGGCTCCTTTCCCATAATGCCTTGTTTTATGCAGATGCTTCATGGAGTGCAAAAGGCAATTTCGAATCTCCACACACCTCCCTAAGGAGAGATCTTCCCTTTCTGAGCTACTAGAATATAGGCATAGTATAAGTAGCGACATTTCAGGCTGTTGGGCCCTTCTTCAGACTCAAAAGCGGTTAAGAAAAATTCTGCATTCTTCCATACTTGTCTGTCTCAGTAAGTCTTTGCTTTATGCAAAACAGTCACTGAGGTCTGTAAGGCAAGTAAATCCTCACACCGGCCAATTTATTGGTCACTCATCCCAAGGAGAGATTTTTTCCTCCTTTTAAGCCATTCTCATCTCTCACCCAGCCAACCAGTAAGTTCTATGCAGCACTGACAATGGACAAATACCCCGAAACAACTGTCTGCAGATGAACTTCACTGGTTTGGCTCAAATCCCTTTCACACTGCAAGGCTCCTGCGAGCTACATGTCAATCGTGGATAACTACATCCAATAGAGTGCGCTGTAGAGCTCCTCAGCTCTTTTCCCATAAGCCTTTGCTTTCTGCAAAACAGTCAGTAAGGTCTGAAAGGCAAGTAAACCCTCACACCGACCACTTTATTGGTTCCTCTCCTCAAGGAGAGATTTTCCCCCCTTCTAAGCCACTCTCACCCAGCCAACCAGCAAGTTCTACGCTGCACTGACGAGGGACAAATACCCCGAAACAACTGTCTGCAGATGAACTTAACTGGTTTGGCTCAAATCCCTTTTCACTCTGCACGGCTCCTGCAAGCTACATGTCAATTGAGGATAACTACATACACACTGTATGGTGCTCTCCCCAAGAAGAGATGTTCCCTTTACTTCCAATACAGTGCGCTGTGGAGCTCCTCAGCTCTTTTCCCACAAGCCTTTGCTTTATGCAAAACAGTCAGTGAGGTCTGAAAGGCAAGTGAACCCTCACACCGACCAATTTATTGGTGGCTCTACCCAAGGAGAGATTTTTTTTTTCCTCCCTTCTTAGTAAATACTAATATTTGTCAGAAAAATAATTTAGTTTGTGTGGTTCCCCGGTTATTCTTCCTAGAAATGTATAACCAAATCTGTCAGCTGGGCGTTACCAATTAGGAGTATGTTCCTGCACAATCTGACAATATCCAATCAGGGCTTTGGGACACGCCCTATTAAAAAACGAAATATTCACACCCATCTGACAGATTCAGGAATACATTTCTAGGAGGAATAACAGAGGAACAGCACAATACAGAGATATAAGAGAAGAGGTTCCAGGATTGTTATGTCACAGGGAACACAAGGATTTACTAAACCAGACCTGTCCCACTTTAACCAGACTGGGAAGAGAACAGCCCGGGTCACCTAGGCTACTGTAACAATGACCCATTCCTGCAGGATTAGAGGATATCGCACTCGTTAAAACTGACACGTTGTATCCGCAATGTAGCAAGTCACATCAAGACAACACATTAAACACAAAAAAAGAAAAAAAAAAAAAAGGAAGACGGCTCCGCAATCCCCCCTCCCCTGCCTCGTATTCGCTCTCCTCTCCAGAATTCTCCTTCTCATGGGGTTCGACATTAAAGCAGGAGGCAAGCATGCAGAATAGGGCCGCTTGTAAATCAGAGCTAATGCAAAACAAATGCTGTTTCATGTGGTGGTGGTGCTGGGCTTTTTCATGGCTTGCGTAGTCAGGCTCCTTCCTTCCATGAATCAACACTTATCAGAACCTCATTACAAGAGCAAGCTTAAGTTACACACCAACTTTTTCAACTTTTTTTTTTTCCTCGAGGGGGGATGGGGTGGGGTAGACGGAACATCAAGCGCACTTAAGAGTATGTTAAGAAACACCAAAGTGAATTCCTAGCGCACTACAAATGGAAGATCCATACATTTACTATTATTTTTCATAAACTGCAATAAAAACAGCTCCCCCGGTGTTCATAACTGGAAATGCCCGAAAAAATAAAAACCATTCATTTCATGCGCCGTCTAGAGTGTATGGAGCATTTAGAGTCAGAAAAGCGAATTCCTTTCACTTCATCAACCACAATTATTTACATAATGGAAAAAAAAAAACTCTGCACAAGACCTTAACTGACCAAGTCAATGAGTTACACAACCGCTCAGTCAGTTACTAATTCAGCAGCTTTGTAAGAGTTTCTCAAGCTACACCCATAAAATTCATCCACGACTTTAAATTCCTCCTTAAACCCTTTGTTGGCTTCAGAGCCGCCCCACACACCAACCACAGGAGAGGGAAAAAAAAAATAAAATAAAGGGGTGGGAGAGGGAATAGCAAGTAGGATCATGAAATGAAACGCAGAGTGTCTGAAACCTTTAGGTTAAACTGCACCATGGACCCCCCTCCCCTTATAGAGTGTAATTTCCTCTATCCCCAGACCAGACTGTACAGATTCTATCATGAATAAAAAAAAAGATTCTACTGACACCCAGGCATCACAAGTCATCTACAAAGTGGGGGAAAATGGCTCATCCTGCCCCTCCAGCTCTAAAACTCTGTAGAACTCTCTCCCTAAGGAGAGATCTTCCCTTTCTAAGCCTCTCATTGCCTCCCACTCAGCCAAGCCAGCATCGATCTGCTCTGTACTGATGAGGGACAAAACCCCGAAACGGCTGTATGCAGATGGGTGATGCGGCTTGGCTAAATATCCCTTTTTGCTTTCCAAAGACCCAGTGGGTCAAAAGCAAATTGAGGATGTGTTACATCCAACAGAGGGCACTTGAGCTTCTCAGCTCCTTTCCAATAATGCCTTGTGATATGCAGATGCTTTGTGAAGTGCAAAAGGCAATTTCGAATCTCCACACGCCTATATAGGCGCTCTCCATAAGGAGAGATCTTCCCTTTCTAAGCCTCTCATTGCCTCCCACTCAGCCAAGCCAGCATCGATCTGCTCTGTACTGACCAGGGGCAAACACCCCGAAACGGCTGTATACAGATGAGTGATGCTGGCTTGGCTAAATATCCCTTTTGCTTTCCAAAGACCCAGTGGGTCAAAAGCAAATTGAGGATTTGTTACATCCAACAGAGGGCGCTTGAGCTTCTCAGCTCCTTTCCCATAATGCCTTGTGATCTGTAGAACTAGACATAAATGCATCTACGTGGATTTAGGGTCCTGGGAGGTTATTTATACCTAGTTGTGTCCATGGAGGTTATGATCATCCTGGACTAGGATATTTTTGATTGGCCAAGAATTTCCTGCATGGGCTAATTCATTAGCAAAGAACTATGTTTCCGCTTTATCTTTACGTCTATGGCGGTCATTTTGCAAAAATATTACATAAATATTTAATATAATAAAAATACATAAATATAAAATACATAAAAATATACAAATGAAACTAAATACAAAAAAATACATATAATAAACAAAAACGTATAAAAAAAAAATTTAAACCACCAAGAACAAGTAAGCCCAGCACATGGTGCAACAAACCAGCAATCTGTAACCTGTGATACTACAACTCTCAGCAGCCCCTGACATCCTCAGAGTGTGTACAGATAGCCAACCACGAAAAAAGCAAATACCCATCATGCAAAGCAGCCTGATTACTCCTACATAAACCTTACTGAAGCCCCCCCCTTATGGGTATTAACAAGATATGACATCTGGAACTGAAAATATATAGACTGCTGGGGCCTCTTGGCAATATTCTTAATGAAGACTTGAGAAGAATTTACTGGCTATTTCTGTTTTTGATTTTTTTTAATTCCCCCGTTATACATGAGGGTCTGCTCACATAACAGCCCAATTAAGAACAGCCTGGTCCAGCTCTAATGACCTTAGTTTCTAGAGCGGAATGGTATGTTTGCCTAGTAAACGTGCGAGCCTATCGTTACTGTACCCGCAAAATCTCATTTAGCCAGCGCAGCGAGGGGCCCCTGTTTCCACATAGACCGGGGCCATTAAAAAGACTGAAAATTATTCCCTGCAACAACAACCAAAAAAAAGTTCCAAACAACAACTTCTCAATGTATTTCTGTACAGAGAAACAAGGTATCACATAGAACATCAGATTGTATCAATGATCAGACAAGCCTCTTACCTGAAAGCCCCTCAGGGGCCAGGTAATTAGTTCCCCCTGTCTCAGTGGAGGAAGGCACACAGTCTGTAGGATCCGCTGAAAGACAAAGGAAAGAAGCTGGTTACCATCCAAGTGTTGTTGTAGATTAATCAGCATATATATATATAAGAAGAGCAGACTATATACTGTGGAACTACAACCCCCAGCATGGCCATACACTGTGGTGCTAACCTAAGCCTCTGCTGGAGAGGAACTGTGACATATGAAAGAAGCTGGTTACCATCCAAGTGTTGTTGTAGATTAATCAGCATAACTATAAGAAGAGCAGACTATATACTGTGGAACTACAACCCCCAGCATGGCCTTACACCATGGTGCCACACTAAGCCTCTGCTGGAGAGGACTTGTGACATCTGCTGAAAGGTCTGTTTTAGTAAATCCCTATCAAATACCAATCCTGGAGCCTCTTCTCTTATATCTCTGTGTTATGCTGCTCCTCTGCTATTCCTCCTAGAAATAGATGACTGAATCTGTCAGCTGGGTGTGACCATTCCAAATCTTAAAGGGGCGTGTCCCTGCATACACCGACTGTCAGCTCTGATTGGACAATGTCAGACTGTGCACGGACATATCAAAAACTGGAAACACCCAGCTGGCAGATTGGTAATGAGTCTCTAGGAGGAATAACAGGAGAACCACACCATAGAGATCTGAGAAGAGATGCTCCAGAATTGTTACCTCATGGAAAATGCTATTTACCAAAAAACAGACATAAAAGGAACGGCCACAAAGATAAGGAACATGTAATCTAGTGGAACAACTAACCTCATCATCCCTACCCAGTAAGACTTGTAGTTCCACAACAACCACAAGACCCACCAGGTACCAGAAATTGCTAACCTAAAGCATGGTAGCACCAGACCCTCCTTCTGCATACAGACGGTCAATACATCACGGCGCAGCGGCAGATACAGATAGGTAAGGTCTGTTTTCTTAAAACATGAAACAAAGCAGCGGTTAATGAATCCTAGCAGAGAAGCCAAATATAAAGCAGATGTGGAGCTCCCCAGCAAGGTCTTCTCAAACTTAATGAGATCTGATCCTGCACAACTTAAAAAGACCAGCAGCCCCGCAATGGGGGCAGAATGGGTGTAGATGTCGCCTGTATTGGGTGAGGACATGTGCAGAGAATTTTAGAAGTTTCTAGAATCTTTAGTTGATGGTTAGGGGACAGAATATACAAAGAGAGGGAGAGTGCACAGTGTTGCATTAGAAGCCAAGACATGACTTAAAGGGGTTGTCTCACTACAAGGATTGCTTTTTATGTTAAAGATCTTGCAAAAACAAGTCACTTTTCAATATATGTCCATTAACAGTGTCCTACCTATTCCTAGATATCTCCTCTTGTATGGGCTGCATCAGCTCCTCAGGTCGCTATAGCTACAGACCTGTTCAATCTCTCCTGATAGGCTGCCAGTACTGGTTGCTATAGCTACAGACCTATTTGATCTCTCCTGATAGGCTGCCAGCACTGGTCGCTATAGCTACAGACCTGGCTTCTAATGCAGCCTAGTAGAAACCAGTAAACACGCCCCTGAATTCAAAATGAAACCAAGAAAACAAGACTGAGGCAAGATGAATAAGTGCAGTGAGACAACCCCTTTAAGACAATGATTATGGAAGTGCACAGTGGATGGATGGATCTTGTTGCATGAGAAGCCATGACAATAGCTCCAAGTTAAGCATGACTGAAATACATTGGACTTAGAACTTGTACCCAGTGAGGAAATATTTCAGAATTTCAGAGGTTTCTAGCATCTTTACTTGATTATAGGAGCTGTATACACAAAATGAAGACGTGCACAGTGGATGGATGGTTGGACCTTGTTGCATTAGAAGCCAAGACAATGCAACAGCTCCAAGGTAAGCATGACTGATGAATACATTGGACTTGGTACTTGTATAGGGGAGGACATGTGCATAGAATTTTAGAAGTTTCTAGCATCTTTAGTTGATGGTTAGGGGACAGAAAGGGCATAGCTACAGAGGTAGTAGTCGCTACCGGGCCCTGCAGCCTGAGGGGCCCAAAAGCCCTTCTGCCACATAAGGAGACACCAGCATTGTAAGCAGCACATGTCAGCTGGGGGGGCCCCATTTCACTTTTTGCACTAGGGCCCAGGAGCTTCAAGTTACGCCTTTGGGGGACAGAATACACAAAAAGTGCACAGTGGACGGTTGGATGTTGCATTAGAAGCCAAGACATTTCTTAAGCCAATGATCATGGAAGCTGTGTGCACAAAACAAAAAAGTGCCCAATTGATGGATGGATGGATCTTGTTGCACGAGAAGCCAAGACATGACGATGGCTCCAAGTTAAACATGGCTGAAACACATTGAACTTGGTACTTGTACCCGTTGAGGAAAGATGTATAGAATTTCAGAGGTTTCTAGCATCTTTGCTTGATTATGAGAACTGTATACACAAAACATAGAAGTGCACAATGGATGGATGGTTGGACCTTGTTGCATTAGAAGCCAAGACGTGACAACAGCTCCAAGTTAAGCATGACCCATGAATACATATGCTTGGTGCTTGTATAGGGGAGGACATATGTATTGAATATTCATCTTTAGCTGATGATAAAAGTTGCTGTGTACACAAAACTAGTGCAGAGTGGATTGATGGCCCTTGTTGCATTAGAAGCCAATACATAACACTAGTTCCAAGTTAAGCATGAATGCTAAACACATTGGACTTAGTTGCTGGGCATGCTGAGACCTGTAGTACTCATACAGACAAGCAGAGACAGTACAGTAACCAAATAGACCACATAAGTCCACTAAAAGTTTAAATAGGGAGAATCAGAAGCCATAAAAGGAATATACAATTTACCAGGATACACTTCATCAAACTTCAAACAATGGAGGAGACAGGAAGTGCAGTCACTTATGAAATTGTCCATCGCTACTCTCTCAGCGACTTAAGAATTTTTTTTTTCAAGTAATGTCCTAAGGAAATCTTTTTCTTTTTTCCACTCCTTCGTTACCAGTTACACTCCTGTGAGTGGACGTGTTCTGTGCAAGAGGTTTATTAAATGGCACGATTGTGTGCTGTGCCAACATCCAGCCGAACACCTCCAGCACACTGTAGCCATATAGAAGGCGCATCGTACTAAACTCCCACACGAAACGCCGCCCCAGGTTATGCGATTACAGGAACTTGGCCAGGTAACAACACGAGAAAGAAGGGACATTCTTAGGAAGCTCCAAGGTTGTACACTTCCACGTGGATTGCCAAGGCTTTACCTCGAGGCTGCCGTCTCCTCCACAGACGCACAGCGGCCATCTATATTATTACCAAATACTAAACAAACATAATATTTAGGGGCTAAGTCTCATGGGGCTTCTAGAACCTTGGCCCATTTTTACAACATTGGTGTAAAGATCAGTGGTCTGCTATTCCACTACAACTTAAAGGGTTTCTCTTTTTTGGAAAATTCCTCCGTTTTAGAAAGGTTTTTTGACAATATATCGATGATAAAATGTCGCCCACGCTGTAATTTGTCAGGAAATCTGATATTAAGTCCACAGTTACCCTGCAGTGCCACTACAGGTGAAATTGGGTATTACACCGTGGCCATTGACATAATTGAATGCAGGACATGTCAGGTCCACCAGAGTGAGAGATACTCTTAGTAACAACTTTACCCGAAAGATGAGAAGCCTAAACAAAAGAGCTCCATCTCGGAAACTGGAATTTTAGAATATGATCTAGGAAAAGGTTTTCTAAACCAGAAAACCCCTTTAATAGAATTTGTCCTAGAGTTCTAAGGATTAGAATCTCTGGATCTAGTCATCATTGCAAAAACATCAAAGGTGATCACTGGTCTATCAGTTTGGACAAGTTGGTTTAGCCAGTGTATGCAGATAACTATAGGCATTACTAATTCCCTTGCAAACGGAAGGCAAGTCTAGTTCCAGAGAAACATGAAATGCAACACATTACCAGGCAGTGTTCACAACCAAGGCCCTAATGGTTCACTTCATTGCCATGTCCGGCAGGAATCAGCCAGATGGCAGGCAGTTCTTGCTGGACTAGTCATAGCTAGATGACACACACTAACACCTCTCGGCCACTAGGGGCGCTAGTTGCTTTTTTTTATGGCGCAAATACATTTGGCCACAAAAAAAAGCATCTTAGGTGGAGTTGACACTTTGCAATGCGTATGCTGAGAGTTGTAGTTTCACAACTCGTGTATAGAAGAAGTGAAAATGGTTTATGTCCAAAGTGCTTTTGAGCTATAGAAATTGCCCATGTAATTTCCCATTCATAGCCAGGGCTGCCATGTATTAACCGTTTCAGGGCCCCATACAGCCAAATCAAATGGGGCCCCCCACCCACTACTAGATCCTATTTTTTTTGACATATCAGTGGGCCCCTTTTTGACCAGGGCCCCTGACAGGTGTACTGCCCGTACTGCCCTGTTGGCACCCCTGGTTCTGGGCTCCAGACTACCACTATACAGCCTTCATGTCTATTGTGGTAGACTAGGTCTTTAATGTGGTTTTATCATGACGATGGCAGAGCTTTCACCCTCTTCTTGTTAAACTAGCGACGATTTCAGATTGTTCCATCACAAAACAACACTCCTACTTCTCACCTGGTAACACCAGATAAACAGATAGAACACACTGATGTGTGCACTGTGTGCCCAAAAAGATCTAAATTAGAGTCAGAATCCAATTCAATTATATCCTCCATTACCAAAAAATGCATATAAAGATCCTAGAAGTCTGTGGATGTCAGGACACGCTGGGAGTTGTAATTAGAACCATCAGTATATACACAATTCTAATGATAATTGCCTCTTTAGACATGATTTGTGCCACCAATTCTTCAACTGGTGCCTTAAATACTGGTACTGTACATGGACCATAAGGAAATAGCCAGCAGCATTGGGCCGGCACTACCGTATTATATTTAAAAAAAAAAAAAAAAAAAAAAAAACATTTCAACCAAATCTTGAAGTCAATGTATAGTAGATCTTTTATAGAACATTGCAAAACTGTACAAGCTTCTATATTCCATACAGCATCTTCATGAACTGATAGCAGATCCCTTATAGAAAAGTGCAAAACTGTAGGACTTTCTATAACCTATATGGCTCCAAATGTTAACCCACAATGCATTGCAACTCTATAATACAATCACCAATAATCATTACAAATAAAACCTTGGACCAGATCAATACCCCAACCCCAGTGGGTTTTCATCTTGTCGCCAACTCCATATCTACAAGCATCCCACAATGTCAGTTTTATTTATCTAGTACAAGGTGAGCAGGATGCCAGCCAGGTTCACGCAGGCGACTCAACAGCGCCAGTGCCAGATGAAAATGGGCTTTTGTCCTGGCGGGCAGCCCATTCATTAAAAGCAACAGGCATGCCAGAGACTCATTTAACAGGTTCAGTACCAACAAGATGCCATTCTCATCCCACCAAAGGCTATGGCGTGGGATGGGTTTTGCTGGCGCCTGGATACTGGGTATGAAACCTGGAAAACGCAATGGTAGTTTAAAAAAAAACTAAAAAAAAAAATTATATTTATGTGTGGGTGTGTGTGTACGGGCGTGTAGTCATTTGTATCTATACACACATATATATACAGACACATATACGTGTGTATATATATATATATATATACACACACACACACAACTATATATATATATACACACACACACAAGTATATATATATATATACACACACACACACGTATATATATATACACACACACACACACACACACACACACACATACACACATATATATATATATATACACACACACATATATATATATATATACACACACACACATATATATATACCCACATATATATATATATAATATAACCACACACAAAATTTTTATATACAACAAACTTTATTATATATATAAACCCTATATTATTAACACACACACACAAAAATATATAAAACCCCAAACTTTTTATATATAAATATTAAAATATTATATAAAAAATACACACACATATATTATAAAAAATATATATATATATACACACACACAAAAAACACACACAAAATAAATATATATATATACACACACAATTTATAATTTTACCACACACAAATAAATTATATACACCCCCTTAATTATATAAACACAACACATATATATATATAATACACACACAAACTTTATATATATAACACACCAACATTTTTAAAATATATTATACCACAAAACTATATATATATACACACACAACATTAATAAATATACACACACAAAACATATATAAAAATAATATAACACACACACATATATACACACACACAAATATAAACAAACACACACATAAAATACACACACAAAAAAACACAAATATCCCCAAAAATATTATATAAATATATTTTAACACACACACACAACAATATATATATCCAAAACCCAAATTTTTATTATATTTTAAATATAAAAAATAATATATAAAAAAATATATAAAACACACACCCCAAACATATATATATATACACACACACATATATAAAAAACCACAATTAAAATATACCACACATATTTATATATATGTATACCCACACCACATATAAAATTTTATATTTTACAACACAACATATAGATATGTATTTTACAAAACCACACTATATAATTATATTTTACACAACACATTATATATATATACAACAACACACTATATATTTTATATATACAAACACACTTATATATATTATATACACAACACACCCCCATTAAAAATATTAAACACACAAAAACCCATTTAATATTTTAAAACACACAACACACCGTATATATTTTGTTATATATAAAAACACAACAAAAATATTATATACACACACACAACCACACGGGTAAATTATTTTAAATTTATACCCCAACCACAACTTATTTATTATTATACACCACACACACTTAAATATATTATATTAAAAACACCACACGTTAATATATATATAAACACACAAAAAACTAATAAAAAATTATATATACACACACACAAATATAATTATATATTTTTAAAAATATATATATATTAAATACACACACCACAATAATAGAAAATAAAACACACACTATTATGTATAAATACAAAAAAATTAAAAAATATATAAATACAACACACAACATTAGATATATATATATATAAAAAAATATATATATATAAAACACACACACCTTATTATATAAAAATTTTTTACACCCACACAAATATAAAAATTATTTTTAAACTATTATATATTTATAATATATATAAATATATAAAATACACAACAACCCCCAACATACACAAAATAACACATAATATAAAAAACACACACAAAATTTTCACACGCACACACAAAAAAATTACATACCACAAATACAAAAAAACAAAAACACTTAATAAAAATATGGAGATGAACAAAAAGAATAAATAAAAAAAATTTAAAATAGTACATAAAAGGGGATAAAAAAAAAAAAAAAATAAATAAAAAAAATAAAAAAAAATTTCTAAAAAAAAATGAAAAAAAAAAATAGAAAAGGAAAAAAAAATAATAAAACAAAAAGAAAAAACAAAAAAAAATTAAATAAATAAAATCTGTTTGGAAAAAAAACCCGCCAAGTCGTTGAGCCACGGGAATTTTCGCGACTTACACATAAGTGATCCTCCCCCCAAAATCATAAAAAGGGCTGCTCCCGGACATAGCATGGGAGCTGTCAGGGGAGTTTTTACCAAGTCAATGAAGCCAAGAAACAAGTGGGGCAGAGTACTCACCACAAGGCTTGAGAATCTCCATTGGGTATCTGGAGTAGGGAGGTGGGGGGGACTCTGTAAAGCAGAAAAAAAAAAGGATTGAGAAAATAAAGAAGGAGCCATGAGAAGGAAAAGCCTGCGAGGAGATAGAGGCTTGTGATAACAGGGACATTGTGTTTGTGTAAGCTCTGGGGGTTGGAGCTGGGGCAGCAGGCGGTGATTGCCTTGATTCTAGGAGTCTGATAAACAAGAGACCGCCTGGCGCCAGGCTCGCTGCTATCTGCTCCTCTGGCTGTCTGATCAGGGATCTCTAGTACAACTCTGCAAGCCAGCACTGCCTGCTAATCCCCAGCCAGGGGAGAGAGACATTCTCCATGCCTGCCCCCCACCCCCCAGGATGCACTTAGGGGGAAGCAGACGATTTAGGGGAGTTTTGACAGATTTTGTAACTTTTCCTAGGCTACAACTTGCTGCCTCCATAGACTCTTAGGGGATGGAGACAAATGTTACAAGTTCACTGCTGCACAATACAACAAATAAACATAACTACTACAGGGGATACAATGTAAAATACAGTAACTGGGTTTAATGAAGGCAGGTCCAAAAAACGCAGGCACCGTGCTGAACAGGGCCCAAGAAAGCCATTAACTCTGCACATGCCGGTGCCTAGAGGGGCAGATATGAGGGGGGCACTGGGAGTTACCTCCACATTCCTGGATGTCTAGGAAGCTTTACACTGCACCAGCAATAAATACCTCAGGCTCATAAACCCTGGACGAGTGGGAGGGAGAGAGTTAACACTTGCCTGTAAAGCAGCAGTGCATTGTGTTATCAGAGCTCATAGACTCAGTGACTCCAGGGGGAGTGAAGCAACTCTGCACCCAACATCTGGGGAAGTGTTCACAAGTCTGGCCAACTTCCTATACTGATAGTGCAGATGCCCAGCTGCCTCTAGTGCCAGCACTATCACCCAGCAGATGCCCAACTAGTGCCCTCACTATCACCCACCACATGCCCAACTAGTGCCCTCACTATCACCCAGCAGATGCCCAACTAGTGCCCTATCACCCAGCACATGCCCAACTAGTTCCATCACTATCACCCATCTGATGCCCAACTAGTGCCCTCACTATCAACCAGCACATGCCCAACTAGTGCCATCACTATCACCCAGCACATGCCCAACTGCCCCTAGTGCCCTCACTATCACCCAGCACATGCCCAACTAGTGCTCTTCACTATCACCCCAGCAGATGCCCAATTTAGTGCCAACACTATCACCCAGCAGATGCCCAACTAGTGCCAACACTATCACCCAGCAGATGCCCAGCTGCCCCTAGTGCCCTCACTATCACCCAGCACATGCCCAACTAGTGCCATCACTATCACCCAGCACATGCCCAACTAGTGCCAGCACTATCACCCAGCAGATGCCCAACTAGTGCCAGCACTATCACCCAGCACATGCCCAACTAGTGCCCTCACTATCACCCAGCACATGCCCAACTCGTGCCAACACTATCCCCCAGCACATGCCCTACTAGTGCCAACACTATCACCCAGCAGATGCCCAACTGCCCTCACTAACACCCAGCAGATGCCCAACTAGTGCTCTCACTATCACCCAGCACATGCCCAACTAGTGCCAACACTATCACCCAGCAGATGCCCAACTAGTGCCCTCACTATCACCCAGCACATGCCCAACTGCCCCTAGTGCCCTCACTATCACCCAGCAGATGCCCAACTAGTGCCCTCAGGTGAACACACAAATCCCCCCAGGATCCACAGACAGACTTGTCCCAGACATTAATACAATGAAGCAGAAATCCAGATCAATGACAGATTAGATCCTCAGAAGATGGTGCAGAGGGTGAAAACAGGTTTATAACAAAGCATTAGGGACGACAGACATGATGGAATAGAATATTGCATTGTAGAGACAGTGAGGGATCATAGAACAGAGGTGGGTGCAGTGTAGGATGGCAGGGGCACATACTAAGGGGGTATCGTATACATTGTATGACCAATAGACATATAGTGAGTTACATATAGAACAGAGGTGGGTGCAGTGTAGGGTGGCAGGGGCACATACTAAGGGGGTATCGTATAGAATATTGCATTGTAGAGACCTATAGTGAGGTGTTACAGTAGAGTTGGATGTAGTGTAGGTACTAAGATAGTATCGTATACATTGTATGACCAATAGACTTATAGTGAGGGGTTACATATAGTACATAGTTGGGTGTAGTGTAGGGTCACATACTAAGAGGGTATCGTATACATTTTATGACCATTAGACATATAGCAAAAAGGCCATTCAAAACTCCACACCCCTATATGATGCTCTCCCCAAGGAGAGATATGCCCCTTCATTAGACATATGGTGAGGGATCACAGCACACAGTGGGGGTACATATAGGGCATTCTATTATACACGGTTTAGGAATTCAGGCAGTATAGATAAATGGGCACATGGGGTGATGAAAGCCGGGGTAAAGGAGGCAAATAAGAGATATTGTCCTCAGGGCAGAACTGAAACTAAAAGGGGCTCATTGGTATTCTGCAAAATAGGAACGGGAGCATTGGGGAGCAGAGGATATAAAGGAAGGCAATTCAGGAGCACATGACTCGGAAGGGGCGCAGGCTGATATAATGGGGTACATGAGAGGACATATAGGCGACAGTACATAGTCATGTAATACAGGTGTACAGACCACTGGACGACAGATTATAGCCAGAGCCACAGATAACATTATCGGCGGCAGTACAGGTGCCCACACTATATAACAGGGGGCAGGTTATAGTATTGGGGTCCAGGAGATGACAGTCTATGGCCGAGTATATAGGGCCGTGTAGCGCAGGTGTCCATACTATATAGGACAAGGGACAGGTTACAGTATTAAGGTCCATGAGGACACAGCGCAGGTGTACATATAGGACAGGTTACAGTATTGGGGTCTATGTGGACATAATATATAGGATATGGGACCGGTTATAGTATTTGGGCCCATTAGGACATATAGTATAGGTGACTTTTGACAGGGGGGGTATTGGGTCCATGAAGACATGTATTGGGTAACGGGTTCCATCTAAATACATTTTACAGAAATTGGGGTCTATAGGGACATGTTTTGGGGGGCAGGAAGGTATTGGGGTCCTATGAGGCCAAGTATTGGGGTCTATGAGCCAAGTATTGGGGGGCAGGGGGTCTTGTTATTGGGGTCTAGGGCCCCATAGTATTGGGGCAAGCGGTAATTTGGGGGGGTCAGGGGCCATAGTATTGGGGTCTATGGGGCCTAGTTTGGGGCTATGGGCATATATTGGGGCAGGAAGCAGGTATTGGGGGTCTATGAGGCCATAGTATTGGGGTCTATGAGGCCATAGTATTGGGGGGGGGGCTTAGAGGCCATAGTATTGGGGCTTGGGCCCATAGTAGGGGGGAGGGATTGTATTGGGGTCATGTATCGGGGGAAAAACCTCCCAGCAATCCCAGTCCCCCCCCCGACCTACTCCAAGCCTCGGGGTGTGGGGGTTGCAGCACCAGCCCCCGGGTTGTTCTTGCCATAGGACTCGCAGCAGGGGGGCCTTCCTCGGCCGAGTGGCCAGTCCGGCCCCGAAATTTCAGAGAGCGGGCAGCAAAAGGGGCTCGGGGCCCAGCGGAGTCCTTGGGGCGGGAGCGGGATCGGGGGCTTCGGGCGCCCCCTTGGTCTCCACCGCCTCAGCGCCCCCTCCGCTGGCGCTCCTTAACCCTGGGCGGGAGGGGTGAGCGCCTTCAGTTCAGCCTCCGAGCCCCCCAGCTGCGCCTTGGAGCCCTTGGCCGTCTTGCCCATGCAGCAGCCCCCATGCGCCCTGCTCTCCCCGTCTCCTTCCCCCGGTCCCGGGGATGGCCGGGCTCCTCCAGAGTGCCGGACGGACCATCTTTTGGTCCAACATCGGGACGAAGAAAGGCCCCCCCGGCTAAAAACGTGCATGACCCCCAAATATGAAGATGGGATCCGGGGCCCGGGAGGACAGAGACAAGCAGCAGCCGCAGCAGCCCGGGGGCGACCGGGGATCCGAGCACAAGCCAAGGCGACCAGGAACATGCGCCAGTCTTAGAGGGGGGTAGAGATCCTGCTGCCGAGCGTCACCGGGGGCGCACACACCATGGATGCCCGCGGAGCTGCCCCAGCCCGGGGAAGCGGGGGGCCGGCTAATCAGGCTCCCACCGTTATCCCTTCGATGCAATCGGCGGCCGATCTCGGGGGGCAATGGGAAACGGGTCCGACCCCGGGGGTTCAATGTATCGGGGGCCGGGGGGGGCAAAGTGGGTTTGGCGGCCGGGGGGCAATGTGGTCGGGGGCCCCGGGGGGCATGTATCGGCGGCCGGGGAGGCAAGTATCGGGGGCCGGGGAGGCAATGTGATCGGCCCGGCCGGGGAGGCAATGTGATCGGCGGCCGGGGAGGCAATGTGATCGGCGGCCGGGGAGGCAATGTGATCGGCGGCCGGGGAGGCAATGTGGTCGGCGGCCGGGGAGGCAATGTGGTCGGAGCCGGCGGTATATCCGGGGAGCAGGCACCAGCGCGTCCTCTGCTGTAATCCACAAGAAACCCTTTATCCCGGGTGCTCAGGAGGAGAGAGGAAAAAAAATGCAGCCGAGTCTGGCGTCCTCCTCCTCCTCAGGCTGCGGGGCCGGCCGGGCTGTGTGATGGAAACGTGGGGGGGGGGGGAGGGGATCAGGAGGAGGAAGGGGGAGGGTTGGGGACCCATCACGGGGGGGGCCCACATCCGTCTGCCCGCGGGGCCTCTCACCTGTCACACAGCTGCCCTGTGCAGTACTGGATGGCACTGGTCTTTAAAACCCCTATTAGTGGAGGCATGGCTCTATACCGTTTGTGGGTGGCAGCTCATACCCCCATTATGGGCGGCACTGGCTCTATACCCTTAAGTAATGGGATGGGTCATACCTGTCTGTGCCCCCCTGATTTGTGGGTGGGATGGCTCAAAGCTGTCTGTGCCCCCTTATTGTGGATGGCACTGGGTCTAACCTGTCTGTACCCTTGTATTAGTGGCTGGCACTGGGTCTAAACTTCTGTGCCCCTCTGTATTGGTTGGAAAATGGCTCTATACCTGCTTACCCTTTTATTATGGCTGATTTGGCTCTATAGCTGTCTGTCCCCTCGTTTTGGGGTGGAGGCAAGGGCTCTTACCCTCTATTAGTGGATGGCACGGCTCTATACCCGCATTAGGGGAGGGCACGGCTCTAACCGCTTTATGGAGGGCACTGGCTCTATGCGCTTTTCCTCTGTATTGGGGGAGGGGCACGGGCTCTATAACCCCTATTAGAGTGGCATGGCTCATCCCCTCTATTATAATGGCATGGCTCTTTTGCTTTTGACCCTCTGTATTAGATGGCACTGGTCATACTGTCGTGCTCCTCTTTTTATGGATGGTTTGGGCTCATACCTTCTGTACCTCGTATTGGGGGATGGCACGCTCTATCCCCCTTTTTTAAAATGCATGGTCTATCCCCTTTTATAGATGCACGGTTATAGCTTCGTCCCCTCTTTTTATAGGGCATGGCTCTATAGCTTCTGTCCCCCTCTGTATTGGTGGATGGCACTGGCTCTTTACCCGCTATTAGTGGATGGCACTGGCTCTATACCCGCTATTAGTGGATGGCACTGGCTCTATACCCTCTATTAGTGGATGGCACTGGCTCTATACCTGTCTGTACCCTCTGTATTAGTGGATGGCACTGGCTCTATACCCTCTATTAGTGGATGGCACTGGCTCTATAGCTGTCTGTGCCCCTCTGTATTAGTTGATGGCACTGGCTCTATACCTGTCTGTACCCGCTGTATTAGTGGATGGCACTGGCTCTATACCTGTCTGTACCCGCTGTATTAGTGGGTGACATTGGGCATACAGCTGCCTCCCTTACCTCCTTTCTTATTTGTTTCATCTTCATAAAATGTCCTATCAGTGTCTGACACCTCCCTGACTTTGCCAGTTTGTTTCACATCATCATGCCAATGCCCACTGTGTGCTCTGCCCCCTGCATCTTACTCCTTGTACATGTTGGTGCAGGTACCTCCAGTGTCAGGGATCTCTCCTGTTACTGGCTGAGCTGCTACTCTGCACTTCTGTGTATTTTTCTTGGGTCTCACTGACGTCTCTGCCCCCTCCTCTCTCCTGTGTCTCTGCCTCCTCCTCTCTCCTGAGCTGTCTCTGCCCCCTCCTCTCTCCTGAGCCGTCTCTCCTGCGTCTCTACCCCCTCCTCTCTCCCTGTCTCTGCCCCCTCCTCTCTCCTGAGCCATCTCCCTGTCTCTGCCCGCTCCTCTCTCCTGAGCCGTCTCTTCTGTGTCTCTGCCCCCTCCTCTCTCCCTGTCTCTGCCCCCTCCTCTCTCCTGAGCCGTCTCCCTGTCTCTGCCCCCTCCTCTCTCCTGAGCTGTCTCTCCTGTCTGTCTCTGCCCCCTCTCCCTGTCTCTGCCCCCTCCCCTCTCCCTATCTCTGCCCCCTCTCCCTGTCTCTGCCCCCTCCCCTCTCCCTGTCTCTGCCCCCTCCTCTCTCCTGAGCCGTCTCCCTGTCTCTGCCCCCTCCTCTCTCCTGAGCTGTCTCTCCTGTCTGTCTCTGCCCCCTCTCCCTGTCTCTGCCCCCTCCCTCTCTCCCTATCTCTGCCCCCTCTCGCTGTCTCTCTGCCCCCTCCCCTCTCTCTGTCTCTGCCCCCTCCCCTCTCCTTGTCTATGCCCTCTGCCCTCCTCCCGTCTCTGCCCCCTCCTCCTCCCGTCTCTGCCCCCTCCTCCTCCTCCCGTCTCTGCCCCCTCCTCCTCCTCCTCCCGTCTCTGCCCCCTCCTCCTCCTCCTCCCGTCTCTGCCCCCTCCTCCTCCTCCTCCCGTCTCTGCCCCCTCCTCCTCCTCCCGTCTCTGCCCCTCCTCCTCTCTCCCCGTCTCTGCCCCCTCTCCTCTCTCCCCGTCCCTGCCCCCTCTCCTCTCTCCCCGTCCCTGCCCCCTCTCCCCCCTCTCCCCGTCTCTGCCCCCTCTCACCCCTCTCCCCGTCTCTGCCCCCTCTCCCCCCTCTCCCCGTCTCTGCCCCCTCTCCCCTCTCCCTGTCTCTGCCCCCTCTCCTCTCTCCCCGTCTCTGCCCCCTCTCCCCCCTCTCCCCGTCTCTTCCCCCTCTCCCTCCTCTCCACGTCTCTGCCCCCTCTCCCCCCTCTCCCCGTCTCTGCCCCCTCTCCCTCCTCTCCACGTCTCTGCCCCCTCTCCCTGTCTCTGCCCCCTCTCCCCGTCTCTGCCCCCTCGCCCCTCTCAGCCCCCCCCTCTCCCCTCTCCCCTCTCCCCGTCTCTGCCCCCTCTCCCCTCTCCCTGTCTCTGCCCCCTCTCCCCTCTCCCTGTCTCTGCCCCCTCTCCCCTCTCCCTGTCTCTGCCCCCTCCTCTCTCCCTGTCTCTGCCCCCTCTCCCTGTCTCTGCCCCCTCTCCCCTCTCCCTGTCTCTGCCCCCTCCTCTCTCCCTGTCTCTGCCCCCTCCTCTCTCCCTGTCTCTGCCCCCTCTCCCTGTCTCTGCCCCCTCTCCCCTCTCCCTGTCTCTGCCCCCTCTCCCTGTCTCTGCCCCCTCTCCCCTCTCCCTGTCTCTGCCCCCTCCTCTCTCCCTGTCTCTGCCCCCTCTCCCTGTCTCTGCCCCCTCCTCTCTCCCTGTCTCTGCCCCCTCTCCCTGTCTCTGCGCCCTCTCCCTGTCTCTGCCCCCTCTCCCTGTCTCTGCCCCCTCTCCCTGTCTCTGCCCCCTCTCCCCTCTCCCTGTCTCTGCCCCATCCTCTCTCCCGGTCTCTGCGCCCTCTCCCTGTCTCTGCGCCCTCTCCCTGTCTCTGCGCCCTCCCCTCTCAGCTCTCAGTCTCCAGTGCTCAATGGCCGCCCCATCACGTGGGTGTCTAGACACTCTGTCGCTTTAAAAAAAAAAAAAAAAGTGATTGTGTTGCACAAACAGCTCAGGTTACTAAAAGCTCTTTTATGTCACATATATAACAACAAGAGCCTGGTACAGGGATGTATGGGGGCCGGCGGGGAAAGGGTTACTGCTGCACAGGGAGGGGGCTGGGGTCTCCCCTACATCCCTGCAGGAGTTATTTACTAAAGTCAACTGCTGAGTAGTTAAGAACATGGAGAAGTCCATCCAGCCCCGTGTCATGTATCCGATCTAGCTCTATCTAGTTTTCTATCACTTTCTATCCTTCTGCAGACAGTGGTAACCCCTTCATCCCGGCACAGGTCTTAACTAAAGTGAACTGCTGCAAAGTTTAGGAACATGGGGAATTCTATATCCATCTATCTATGCCATACCAGTGTATCGCTCTCTGCCTCATCTACCTATCCATCTATCCCATCCATCCCATATCCATCTATCCCATATCCATCGATCCCAGATTTATCTATCCTATTTATCCATATCTATCTACCTATCCCATATCTACTACCTACCTATTCCATATCTATATATCTCATATCCATCTATCTATCCCATATCTATCCATCTATCTATCCCATATCTTTATATCGCATATCCATCTATCTATCCCATATCTTTATATCGCATATCCATCTATCTATCCCATATCCATCTATCTATCCCATATCTTTATATCACATATCCATCTATCTATCCCATATCTTTATATTGCATATCCATCTATCTATCCCATATCTACATCGCATATCCATCTACCTATCCCATATCTATCTTTCCCATATCTATCTTTCCCATATCTACCTACCTATTCCATAATAATAATAATCTTTATTTCTATAGCGCCAACATATTCCGCAGCACTTTACAAATTAAGGTAAACATACAGCATACACATTAAAAGTACTTACAAATGAACAAAGGTCTGAGGCCCTGCTCGTGAGATTACAATCTATTATGGTGTATGGGAAACATACGGTAATAAGTGCCAATTACAATGGGCGGCATAGTTTCATAACATAGGGGTGTTTCATGAAAAATGGATGAACCTGCCACCCATACTGTACATCATATACAGATTAATGCTGTGAGTGCCCAAGTGCAGGGAGTGACAGATGTGTTATAGCAGTTACCAGGATCTTGATGGCCAACCCGAGAAATGTATCTTTATATCTCATATCCATCCATCTATCCCATATCCATATATCGCATATCCATCTATCTATCCCATATCCATCTATCCCATATCTTTATATCACATATCCATCTATCCCATATCTACATATCGCATATCCATCTATCTATCCCATATCTTTATATCGCATATCCATCTATCTATCCCATATCTTTATATCGCATATCCATCTATCTATCCCATATCCATCTATTTATCCCATATCTACATATCGCATATCCATCCATCTATCTATCCCATATCTTTATATCGCATATCCATCTATCTATCCCATATCTTTATATCGCATATCCATCTATCTATCCCATATCTTTATATTGCATATCCATCTATCTATCCCATATCTTTATATCACATATCCATCTATCTATCCCATATCTACATCGCATATCCATCTATCTATCCCATATCTTTATATCGCATATCCATCTATCTATCCCATATCTTTATATCGCATATCCATCTATCACATATCTTTATCACATATCCATCTATCCATCCCATATCCATCTATCCCAGATTTGTCTATCCTATTTATCCATATCTATCTACCTATCCCATATCTATCTTTCCCATATCTACCTACCTATTCCATATCTATATATCTCATATCCATCCATCTATCCCATATCTTTATATCGCATATCCATCTATCCCATATCTTTATATCACATATCCATCTATCTATCCCATATCTTTATATTGCATATCCATCTATCTATCCCATATCTACATCGCATATCCATCTATCACATATCTTTTATCGCATATCTATCTATCTATCTATCTATCCCATATCTACCTACCTATCCCATATATATCCTATTTATCTATCCCATATCTACCTCTCATATCTATATATCTCATATCTATCTATCCCATATCTTTATATCTCATATCCATCTATCTATCCCATATCTACCTACCTAGCCCATATATATATCCTATTTATCTATCCCATATCTATCTACCTATCCATCTACCTATCTATCTATCTATCTATCTATCCCATATCTTCCTACCTATCCATATCTATCCTATTTATCTATACCATATCAATCTATTGTCTTTTGGTTACACTTGCACATAACAGGCTTTTGGCAGAGGGACATAAAGCTAGCACAGCCAAGATATTTCAGTGGGATTTGCTAAATTTTTATATCCAAATTACCATCTGCTCCAACCAACCCCCAGGATTAGGCTGCTGCAGTACAGGAGAGGATGCGGCTGACAACAGATAAGAATAGTCTCCAACCAATGCATTTCTTTAACACTGAAATGAAAAATGAAGATTTGCAAATGACTTAATACTAATTAAGGACAAGCTGTATATAGATATACAAGGATTTCAGCACTGCAGCCAGGTGAGCAGGGGGCAGGCAGCAGAGCCCTGTAATAACCTGTAATCTCAGCCCTGTCTGTGTTTGCTCTGTGCAGGCAGCAGGGAGACAATGCAGCCTCTGCCTCATTTGCATTGCAATTCTGGGGCTGACAGACAGCTGGAGCCAGGGACCTGGACTCCACTAATTGTTCAGGCCACAGCTCCAGGGTGTGAGACACAAGATAAAGCAGGTGGAGAAATCCCTTCCAGTGTAATCACAGGGCCCCTTATAGAGACCACCATTGCTGAGGACAACTGCATTATTGTACTGTAATCATTGGCAAATTCATTGTATATGGTGTATAACAGATGTAGTCTATGGTATATAGCTGGCTCACAAATGTAGTATTGGTTATATAGCTGGTCATAGAGGCCCCTGGGACGCGGCCGGCTTGAGCCCCTGGGACGTATAATCCAATGATACAGTGAGGAGCTTCTGTCTGGAGGTGCCTTATATGAAAACATAGGCTTAGATACACCAGCTCAACAGACAAGGCCACACATAAGATTTAGTTACATCAACTCCGCACGCTATATCACACCCTAGGGGTAATATGCAACAGCTTAACAGACAATATCACGTGGAAGGCTTAGAAGAGAGTATCACACATGATAGGCTTATATACACTGGTTTAGCATCACTGTATCACACATTAGGCTTAGATATATGAGCTGAGCAGACGGTATCATGCATGATGGCCTCAGATGCAGACTATCACCTGCAATAGTCTCACATACACATGCTCAGCAGACAGGATTACTTGCGATAGGTTGTGATACTTTGTCTCAGCGTCTGGTTCACACGGCTTATTCAAGCCGTAATTGCGGGACGGATTTTGCTTGCAATTACGGCTTGAATAAGGGGCGGGGGCGCAGCTCCCCGGCCACATAGACATGCATTATCCACGGCGCGTATCCCGCCGGGATTATGAACATGTCACTTTCTCCCTGCCCGGCGGATTCGCCGAGCGGGAAGGAGAGACGGAATCCACAGTTCTCTATGAGAACTGTGGATTACCGTAATGGCTGGGACGGATTCCAGCATTACTGCAGCGCAATACGGCGCACAATACGGCTGGAATCTGTGGCCAAAATAAGCCGTGTGAACGGCCCTGAACACATAAAATACTCAGACACATTGGGCCTTATGAAAACTGTCTAAGTCTAAGACTGTCTTTGTTGCCCATAGCAACCAATCAGAGCTCAGCTTTCATTTCATACACTGCTCTGGAAAAATAAAAGCTGAGCTCTGATTGGTTGCTATGGGCAACAAAGACCGTCTTAGACAGTTTTCATAAGGCCCAATGTATCGGAGTGTAGACAATTTTCATATCTGTCCCCATTGTGTCTGCCTACAGTATTACACATGACAGGCACAGTGCAGAGTGTCTGGTTAGATGAGCAATTCTTTGGGCAGTATTAGGGTATGTTGAAACGGCGTTTTGGGTCCGTCTAGCCAGCAGGGCTGTGGAGTCGGCAAGCCGAAGCCCCGACTCCGACATTTCCCAAACCTCCGACTCTGACTCCCTCATACACGGCGCATGTTTAAGTAATAACTTAACTGTAGTAAAATGGTAACATCCGGCTGTTTATCACCTTATGATACAATAATCAAGCTATTTAGGAAGAACAGACACTGACAAGCTAAAGGGTAACAATGTTTTGATCTTTTGAACACTTGTGGGTAGAGTTGAAGAAAAAGCTGTATTTGTATCCAAGTCCAGTCTGCACCAACATTGGGAATGTGTAGAAGAGACCTGGGATCAGATTTTGGTCAAGATGTGCTTGAATCTGATCCAGAGCCCAGAAGGATTCAGGCAGTATTGAAAACCAAAAGGTGGAATTCCCAAATACTAACAAATAATAAAAAAATTTAAAAACTTTGAATTTTAGGAGCAAAACTATAACTAAGCAGATGCTAAATACTTGCAGGTCACATTTATGTATAGATTAGGTAAGATGACTGTATATAAAATTACAGTAGCCTCATGTACAAAGCTGTAGTGGAATGGAGAGATATTGGAGCCTGAAAGTCACAAGTTCAAAACATTGTTACCATTTTGCTTGTCAGTCAAAAATATATTTATTGGATATGACTTTAGGACACAAAAAAAATTGTAATTATGCAAAACACTGCAGGAACATTTGTGATGTCTCTGAATTTGTTCTGAGAAATAGTATCGCCTCCATCAGATCTTGCATACATGACCTCACATCTGATCTCATTATTTCCAGGCTAGAGAACGGCCTCTCTACACTAACTTGGGTTGAGGGAAAAGCGGTGACCATAGGGGCAACATCTCTAACAATGTCAGGGTATAAAGGAATTGCCTCAGCCACAGTCAGTTTTGATGAATGGTTAAACTCTTCTACTTCTTTGAAAACAGGTGAAAAATTTTGCTGAAATCTGTTTGCCCTGGGAGCAGAATCTTTTCGCCTGGGGCAGCGCTTTGCCTGCTCCATGTCATCAATTACACTCCTCATGTGATGAGGCTGAAGATATGGGAGCAGTAGCACTGGCCGGACCCAATTTCTCTTGCTCTTTGCACTGCATCGTACTAACTGGACCAACTTATATATTTTGGGAGTCGGAGTTGGTCCATTTTATGACGACTCCAACTCCTGCAAAATAGCCACCGACTCCGACTCCACAGCCCTGCTAGCCAGTGTGTTTTACATTGCTTGTAATACGATACACGCATTGGCGTTCACACGAGTGATCACCAATGTGTGTCTCATTGCGTCTTTCGTATCCATTCCAAGAACTGACATGTCAATTCTTGGTCCGAATGTTGCAGCAGGAGCCCTATAATAAACTATAGGGTGCGATCCTGCTGCATCCAAACACACAGCTGCGTGCTGGATCCGATCAACGCTACGTTTTTGGATACGATTTCGGGTCCGTGTTGGATCCGCCATGTTAACATACCCTTACCCTAATCTGATATTGTTGCGTGATCAGGAGGCAAGACTCTCCTTGAGCCAATCTCTGGTAGCCTTTGCAGCCGCATGATAGGCTCAGATGCAATGGTTCAGCAGACTGTATTACACGTTTAGCTTAGATACATAGGCTCAGTAGTCTGTATCACACATATTCAGCTTAGATACATAGGCTCAACAGTCTGTATCACACATATTCAGCTTAGATACATAGGCTCAGCAGACTGTATCACACGTATTCAGCTTAGATACATAGGCTCAGCAGACTGTATCACACATATTCAGCTTAGTTACATAGGCTCAGCAGACTGTATCACATGTATTCAGCTTAGATACATAGACTCGGCAGTATGTATCACACGTATTCAGCTTAGATACATAGGCTCAGCAGTCTGTATCACACGTATTCATGTGTTTTATTGGAGAGAGGGGTATAAGCTGCTACTAGCATATCAAGTCAAAAAAGACCCCATGCACATAAGATAGTCATCTGTCCTCGTCAAAACCGCCAGGCTCATCCAACTTTAATTTAATGATTATTAGATATTAGGCTTAGATACATCCAGTCAATAGACAAAAAACACAAGTGACTGGTACACAGCTTGACAGACAGTATCGCACATGATAGGCCTAGATACATTGGCTCTGCAAACAGTATCGCACATGATAGGCCTAGATACAGTCATATGAAAAAGTTTGGGCACCCCTATTAATCTAAATCATTTTTAGTTCTAAATATTTGGGTATTTGCAACAGCCATTTCAATTTGATATATCTGATAACTAATATTGCACATTTTGTGTTAGTACAATAAACCTCATTTCAATCCGGAAATATTACTGTGTCCATCAGTTATTAGATATATCAAATTGAAATGGCTATTGCAAATACCCAAATATTTAGAACTAAAAATGCTAAAGATTAATAGGGGTGCCCAAACTTTTTCATATGACTGTACATTGGCTCTACGGACAGTATTACACATGATAGACTCAGATTAGTTGTGCAGTCAGTATCACTCATGATAGGTTTAGGCTAGGTGCACCAGGTTTCTGGCTTTGGTTTAACATACACAACAAGCCGAATGTATTAAACAGATGCCAAGCACTGGCATCAATCGCCCATAGGTTCATATTTAACATGTACACTTTTTTTTTTTTTTTTTTAAATAACATTGTTGTGTAGAAGAGAGTAGGCTCCTGTGCTGTTTTTTGTTTTTTTTTGCAGTATACAGGCATATACCGGACAAACGGAGGCAGAAGGAGCACACTTTTGGCCTCAGCTAGGCATTGAATACATGGAATACATTTAATTATACATCACGGGTTTTCCTGGCATACATGCTAAACAGACCCGACAAACATGGCGTGTACCTAGCCTTAAATACATTTGCTCTGCAGACTGTTTCAAACATAACAGGCTCAGATACATTGGTGCTGCAGACAGTATCACACAAGTAAAGCTTAGATATACAGCTCAGCAGACAGTATGACACATGGTAGGCCCAGATACACTGGCTCAGCAGACAGTATGACACATGTAAGGCTTAGATACACTGTCTCAGCAGACAGTATCACACATGATAGCCTTAGATACACTGTCTCAGCAGACAGTATCACACATGATAGCCTTAGATACACTGTCTCAGCAGACAGTATCACACATGATAGCCTTAGATACACTGTCTCAGCAGACAGTATCACACATGTAAGGCTTAGAAAATATCACTGTTTTTCAGTAGAGACATTTATCACACATGTGAGGCTTAGATACACTGGCTCAGAAGACAGTATCGCACAAGATAGGCTTAGATACAGAGGCTCAGTAGACAGTATCACATGTAAGGCTTAGATACACTGGCTCAGCAGACAGTATCACACATGAGAAGCTTAGATACACCAGCTCAGCAGACAGTATCACACATGAGAAGCTTAGATACACCAGCTCAGCAGACAGTATTACACATGAGAAGCTTAGATACACCAGCTCAGCTGACAGTATCACACATGTAAGGAACATCACAACCAGGATTTTAGCCTGCTAAGAATCACCCCCATAGATCAGGTCCCGCAGCATAAAACCAATAGGTTTCAGCTTCTACAGAAGCGCGAGACTTATTGGATGTTTAAACTCCAGACTATCCAACCAAAAGGTATGAATGAGGCAGTGGAGCTTATTTATTAGATTTATTCCTATGCCAATTTTAGCATTGTATGTTAGGTTTATTTGTATTAATTGTGTATTGTATTATTCAAATAGCCATTGTAAAACTCATAGAGCGTCCCCCGCTCTCCTATTGGTTGAATATATCGAGCCCCCTGAGCTCCGGACCAATCACGGACTGAGTTACGTTTCTCCCCATAGGATTACACTATATCAAGTCGCTCATATTCCTATGGGCGGCTGGAAGCGAACCTCCTGGTTCTCAACCAATCAGAGTGAGCTAATAGATCCTTTAGGACACTATCATTTTGGACGCGATCTTTCTTGCGCTCTAATGAATTCAACAACCATTATAAATCCCATAGAATGTCGCTCGCTCCCTTATTGGTCGAGTAAGTCGAGCCCCCTTTTTCTACAGCCAATCACGAGTTGAGCTACTCTTCCCCATAGAAGTATATGGTACGAGTAGCTCGCATTCTTATTGGTTCTGAGAGACGAGCCCCTTTAGGTTTAACCAATCACGCTTATGCAATAGACTTCTATGGATAACATGCACAGAGATGCGCTTATCCTGGCGCTCTTTAATCTAACGCTATACGCCAGTATTACTAACACGGCCGGCTGGTTTTACCGCCGCTGTTACATCTTTCAGGGGAGCTACTCTTTCCGCTGATTTTCTCTATATCGGTGTCCTCGTTTCCCCTCCGCTCTCCTCCCATAGAATAACATAGAGGAGAGTGGCTCGCTCCCTGATTGGTTCGGAGAGCTAAAGTTTCTTCCTCTGTAACCAATCCCGCCCTTTTTTCAAATGACTTGAATTGTAAGGTCCACAGTGATTGGCCAGTCCTTTTCCCATAGACTAACATGGCTTTTTTGTTGCTCGCAATCTCATTGGCTGGTTTCACCGTCCAATGAGAAGTGCGGAATACATTTAAATGACTACTTTTCCCGGCACTTTCTGTAATCACAATACCTGAGGTAGCGCCGGTTTAGGCGAGAAACGCGTCGTTAGTGATTTTAATTTTTGCATGTTTCTAATAGGTGTATAGCCTTTTTATGAGTTGTTTATCTGATTAAACATCTTTATTTTTTAACTCCTTGTGCTGCTTGGAGATTTAAATAGTCGAGCGCCGGGAACCATATTTTTCTTTTAGTTCCTAATGTAAGGCTTAGATACACTGTCTCAGCAGACAGTATCACACATGTAAGGCTTAGATACACTGTCTCAGCAGACAGTATCACACATGTAAGGCTTAGATACACCGTCTCAGCAGACAGTATCACACATGTAAGGCTTAGATACACCGTCTCAGCAGACAGTATCACACATGGAAGGCTTAGAAACACCGTCTCAGCAGACAGTATCACACATGTAAGGCTTAGATACACCGTCTCAGCAGACAGTATCACACATGTAAGGCTTAGATACTCCAGCTCAGCAGACATTATCACACATGATAGGCTTAGATACTCCAGCTCAGCAGACATTATCACACATGATAGGCTTAGATACTCCAGCTCAGAAGACATTATCACACATGATAGGCTTAGATACTCCAGCTCAGCAGACATTATCACACATGATAGGCTTAGATACTCCAGCTCAGCAGACATTATCACACATGATAGGCTTAGAACTCCAGCTCAGCAGAGAGTATCACACATTATAGGCTTAGATACACCGCTCAGCAGTACAGTATCACACATCTTAGGCTCAGATAAAACAGCACAGCAGACAGTATTATACATGATAGGCTTAGATACCCCGCTCAGCAGCACAGTATCACACATGGAAGGCTTAGAAACACCGTCTCAGCAGACAGTGTCACACATGAAAGCTGAGATACACCAACTCAACAGACAGTATCACACATGAAAGCTGAGATACACCAACTCAACAGACAGTATCACACATGAAAGCTGAGATACACCAACTCAACAGACAGTATCACACATGGCAGGCCTAGATACAGCGGCTCAGCAGACAGTATCACACATGGCAGGCCTAGATACAGCGGCTCAGCAGACAGTATCACACATGGTGGGCCTAGATACAGCGGCTCAGCAGACTGTATCACACATGGCAGGCTTAGATACAGCAACAGACAGTATCACACATGTAAGGCTTAGATACACTCGATCAGCAGACAGTATCACACATGAAAGCTGAGATACACCAACTCAACAGACAGTATCACACATGTAAGGCTTAGATAACACCGTCTCAGCAGACAGTATCACACATGGAAGGCTTAGATACACCGTCTCAGCAGACAGTATCACACATGTAAGGCTTAGATACACCAGCTCAGCAGACATTATCACACATGATAGGCTTAGAAACTGCAGCTCAGCAGACATTATCACACATGATAGGCTTAGATACACCAGCTCAGCAGACATTATCACACATGATAGGCTTAGATACTCCAGCTCAGCAGACATTATCACACATGATAGGCTTAGATACTCCAGCTCAGAAGACATTATCACACATGATAGGCTTAGATACTCCAGCTCAGCAGACATTATCACACATGATAGGCTTAGATACTCCAGCTCAGCAGACATTATCACACATGATAGGCTTAGATACTCCAGCTCAGCAGACATTATCACACATGATAGGCTTAGATACTCCAGCTCAGCAGACATTATCACACATGTAAGGCTTAGATACTCCGGCTCAGCAGACATTATCACACATGATAGGCTTAGATACTCCAGCTCAGCAGACATTATCACACATGATAGGCGTAGATACTCCAGCTCAGCAGACATTATCACACATGATAGGCTTAGATACTCCAGCTCAGCAGACATTATCACACATGATAGGCTTAGATACACCGGCTCAGCTGACATTATCACACATGATGGGCTTAGATACTCCAGCTCAGCAGACATTATCACACATGATAGGCTTAGATACTCCCGCTCAGCAGACATTATCACATCTGATAGGCTTAGATACTCCAGCTCAGCAGACATTATCACACATGATAGGCTTAGATACTCCAGCTCAGCAGACATTATCACACATGATAGGCTTAGATACTCCAGCTCAGCAGACATTATCACACATGATAGGCTTAGATACTCCAGCTCAGCAGACATTATCACACATGATAGGCTTAGATACTCCAGCTCAGCAGACATTATCACACATGATAGGCTTAGATACTCCAGCTCAGCAGACATTATCACACATGATAGGCTTAGATACTCCAGCTCAGCAGACATTATCACACATGATAGGCTTAGACACTCCAGCTCAGCAGACATTATCACACATGATAGGCTTAGACGCTCCAGCTCAGCAGACATTATCACACATGATAGGCTTAGATACACCGGCTCAGCTGACATTATCACACTGATAGGCTAGATACTCCAGCTCAGCAGAGAGTATCAAACATAATAGGCTTAGACCTGCAGCTCAGCAGACATTATCACACATGATAGGCTTAGATGCTCCAGCTCAGCAGACATTATCACACATGATAGGCTTAGATACTCCGCTCAGCAGACATTTATCACACATGATAGGCTTAGATACTCCAGCTCAGCAGACCCTATCACACATGATAGGCTGAGATACTCCAGCTCAGCAGACATTATCACACATGATAGGCTTAGATACTCCAGCTCAGCAGACATTATCACACATGATAGGCTTAGATACTCCAGCTCAGCAGACATTATCACACATGATAGGCTTAGATACTGCAGCTCAGCAGACATTATCACACATGATAGGCTTAGATACTGCAGCTCAGCAGACATTATCACACATGATAGGCTTAGACACTCCAGCTCAGCAGACAGTATCACACATGATAGGCTTAGATACTCCAGCTCAGCAGACATTATCACACATGATAGGCTTAGATACACCGGCTCAGCTGACATTATCACACATGATGGGCTTAGATACTCCATCTTAGCAGCCAGTATCACACATAATAGGCTCAGATACATTGACACTAAAGACAAAATCACACAATAGGCTTAGACACACTAGCTTCGCATCACTGGAAGCATTACCTGATGGAAGATAGCATTTGTCTTGTACCCCAGCATACATGGTTAAATTAGACAAATTTACATTACTTGATAACTTGTGTGAAGAGCTTACACTCATTTTTGACATCTTTAGAAATGGTTTGGAGCCTAGCGGTGCAGTGGGGTATTTAGCACCTATTTGCCAATCAGCTTGTATATATAGAAAAGGATACCCCCCATGGCACATTATAGAGAGTCTGTAGTTCATTGAGGAGTCACATGACCACATTAAAGGAGCAGGGAAACTGAGGCCGAGGTGTGCGGTTGACTGTTGTAGACAACAGAATAAAAGGGGAAGAACAGACAACACTCATTACATAGAAATAGTAATGGGGTCTGCAGTCGGACGGCTACATGGTCCTCCCTGACCTACCTATTGCTGTCTGGATAAATGTGTCAAATACAAAGCAGAAACCTAAAGCCACATCTAAACCATTGCACTGACATCAGCCATCAATTATATAATAAGTTGAGTAATATATTCAAATCAGCGTCTGATTCAGCGGCGCTGCTGTCTCAGTGTCTCGCCTGCTCTGACGTTAGTTATATCCAAATACAGTGAATGACAATCCCAGGCATCCGCTCAGAGGATGGCAATTAGACTGATCACATTATTGCAGCCAATCTAATTGGCCCCCTCCCTTAAGTGGAAGTCGAGATATTTCATAGTAGATCCCCCTCATCATTCTGCCCTATAACCTGTAGCTCTGTAGGTGTTGCACAACTACAACTCCCAGCATCCCAACAGCTGGAGGGCCAAAGCTTCCTGCTTGGCAATGAGTGTAAGGATTCGGACCCAACAATCTAATATCGGTGGGACTGACTGACCACCTTATTTTGTTGTATCTGTTTGGCAATGTTCACACGGCTTATTGCCAACGTAATTGCGGGGACGGATTTCGCCCCGCAATTACACCGACAGCCGTGCAGCGGGGCGGAGCGGGGGAACGGCAGCTCGCCGGCCCCATAGACTGTCATTATCTACGGCGCGTACGCGCCGTAAATAATTGACGTCACTTTCTCCCCCCGCGGCGGATTCGCCGAGCAAGGAGGAGACGGAATCCATAGTTCTCTATGAGAACTGTGCATTACCGTAGTTACTGGGACGGATTTCAGCCGCATTGGAACGCAAATACGGCGTGCAGTACAGCTCCAATCAGCACCCAAATAAGCCGTGTGAATGAGGCCTTTCTGGTAAAGCTGGGTGACAGTAAGTATTATCTCTCCTGTCACCACCCTCCTTGTCACAGAATGATTAGCTTTTGTTCTGTTTGGTGTTTGGGTATGTTCACACGGCATGTTGGATCAATTTTTAGATGCGTGTTTGGATTTGTGTTTTGGACCCTAAACGGACCCAAAGACGCGTCTAATAATGTGCAGTGTGATTACATTGCTTTCAATGTAAAACACGCATTGGCGTTCAGACAAGTGATCACCGATGCATGTTTACTTGTGGATCCATTCAAAGAATCGTCATGTCAATTCTTGATCCAAAAGGCGCAGCAGATGCCCTATTTAAAATTATTAGGGTATGTTCACACCGCTTATTTTGGGGTGCATTTCACCACGTATTTAGAGCGTACTGTGCTCTAATACAAGTGAAATGCGCCCCAATCAATACGGTAATCCATAGTTCTCATGGAGAACTATGGATTACGCCTCCTCTCCCCGGGCATACAATACGATCGTATTGTATGCCCGGGAAGATAATTGACATGTCATTTATTCATGAGTAACTCATGTCTATGGGGCCGGCGGGCTGCCGACCCCCCCCCCCCCCACGTTGCGGGAGTGCGAGCCGATCAGTGCAACTCCCGAAGACCCGGCGTAATTGCACGGCAGTTAAGCCGTGTGAACTTACCCTTAGGTGCAATCCTGCTGCAGCCAAAACGCAGCCAAACACTCATCCGTTTTGGATCCGATTGACGCAGCGCTTTTGGATGCATTTTTTGGATCCAAAATGAATCCAGCATGCCGTGTGAACATAGCATTTTTTGACGCGTTTTTTGTGCAGCAATGTACAGCATTAATTGCTGTGCCTTCCTGAACAAAAAACGTGTCAAAAACGCACCGTGTGAACATACCTTAAAGGTTCTGAACAGCGGTGGAACCAGATGCGGTTTGCAATGAACCCCAACCATATCTACAACAGAATCCGTCAGGTTCCCACTGTGGTGTCCATCATTTTCACAGAAAAAAATAGCACTTCATATACAACACAAATGTGAACCAGTATATATATATAATTTTGGTAACTCATGGACTGGTTTATTCATGTATTATTGTAGGAGAGGCAAAAGCGTACCATAAAAGCAGACTATATGGCCGCTATAGTGCTCATGGAGAGAGGGTGTAAGCTTTCTCTATAGCGGAACTATGCTGTTAGCAACCAAAGGAGGTGGCAAATTGGCAAGGGGCAGAGGTGGCATCTTCTATGGACCCGACCAGTTTATTTAAGAAGCAGCATCCCTTGAATATAGTGAAAAAGCCCTAGATTTCCTGGAGCAGGTAAGCAGCAGTAAGCTCCACCACTATGGGGCAGTGTGGGGAACCGTCTGGATATAGGCTGCACAGCACCTGTTCGCTTTCCAGGCTTCTCGGCGTTCCCTTGCTCCAGCTGTAGTCGAGACAATCTCATAATCTCACTGAATTGTCTCCTTTTTCGTCTTCCTACTGGCAGAGACAATATATCTGTCCCCTCAATTACTGGGGCAGGCCAGGACAGCACTGGTTTGTGTAGGTTGACCCTCTGCCTGAACTTGTCCTGGCTAATATGACAGCGAGGTTTATATGGCGCGACATCCTTGTTTGTCTGAACCTGTGTAAATTAAATCATTTTACAGTAAAACAGAAACATAGATGTAATAGCTGGCGTCTGGTGTCAGGCGCTAATTGCAATGGGTCCATTGGTCGATTGCAGAAAGTGGAGGGATACAAGGGGGCATGAACAGTACCAAGAGGGTGGCATACTGGGGAGCACTATGTATGTTTAAGAAGGACCTGTGACCTCTCCTGACAGATCTGGTTTAGTAAATCCTTGTGTTCCCTGTGAAATAATTCTGGACCATTATCTCCTATAACCAGGGGTGCCAATAGAGCAGTACTCCTGTCAGGGGCCCTAATCAAAAAGGGGCCCACTGATATGTTAAAAAATAGGAACTAGTAATGGGTAGGGGTCCCATTTGATTTGGCTGTATGGGGCCCTGAATTGGTTAATAGATGACTGGTGGCAGCCCTGCCTATAACTCTGTGTTATGCTTTTCCTCTGTTAGGGGCCGTTCACACGGTGTTTTTGGATCTGAAAATCGCACCCAAAAACGCAGAGTCAATCGGATCCAGGGGCGTAACTACCGGGGTAGCAGGGGTAGCAGTTGCTGCGGGGCCCCTGCGCTCAGGGGAGCCCCGGGGCAACTGCTAACGCGTCCGCTACCCCGGTAATGCCGCTCCTGTGCCCGCCGGCAGTGAACTTAACAGTTCACTGCGGCGGGCGGGGAGCTGCGGGGCCCGGCGCATACTCCCTCTGAACTATTTGTGTCTACAGCATGTATGCAAACAATGCATTTCCATGGTAACAGACTTTAAACAAGTTAAGTTGATTCTTGGGGCCCACCAGTAGAGTTGATTTTAGGGCCCACCAGTGGTGGTGATCCTTGGGGCTCACCAGTGGAGCTGATTTTTGGGGCCCAGCAGTTAAGTTGATTTTAGGGCCCACCAGTGGTGGTGATCCTTGGGGCCTACCAGTTGAGTTGGCTCTTGGGGCCCAGCAGTGGTGTTTATTGTTAAGGTCAACAGTGGAGATGAATCTTGGGCCCACCAGTAAAGTTGATTCTCAGGGCCACCAAGTGGAGCTGATTTTTGGGGCCCACCAGTGGAATTGATTCTTGGTGCCCATCAGTGGAGTTAATCCTTGGGGCTCACCAGTGAAGTTGATTTTTGGGGCCCACCAGTGGAGCTGATTCTTCGGGCCCACCCGTGGAGTTGATTCTTGGGTTCCACCAGTGTTGATTCCTGGAGCCACCAGTGTAGATGATTTTTGGGGCCCACCAGTGGAGCTGATTTTTGGTGCCCAACAGTGGAGCTGATTCTAGGGTAGACTTTGATGGCATATCAAGATGATATACCATCAAAATATAATAGGTGCAGGTCCCACCTTTGGGACCCACATCTATCTCAATAACTGGCCCCCAAAAGTGTCAACTCGGAATGGAAAGCTGGTCACACTTGCGCGCCACTCTCCATTCTGTTCTATGGGAGTTCTGAGTACAGGTGAGCACTGTGTTCTACTCCTCCCATGGAACAGAATAACATCATGCACAAGCGCGACTGGCTCTCTATTTTGAGCCGATACTTTCTCGAGATTCGGGTCCCAAACTTTGATGGCAAAGTCTATGGTAGGAACACTCTTTTAAGGGATGGAAAACAACCAGGGGAACAAACAAGTGCAGGGCCCGATTTGACAGAGCTAGACTGTCTGTAACTAGCATAGGTCATCACTTTATATTCTGTGGCGGTCAAAGCTCTGGGACCCTCATCCATCCTAAAAAGAAAGGTCTGTAGCACAGATTCAGTGCTGTGGCCCCTTCACTGTGGAACTGAAGCTGGCCCCATTTGCTTGAATAGCATTGTACTGGAGACACCTTCACAGCAGGTGGCCCTTCAGAAGTGTCCATAGTACTGAATCAATGCTAAAGCCCATTCAGTTTCAGGACTGGTTTGGGACTTAGAGGCAGACCCCCACTGTATTGACATAGCCTAATGATATGCGATCACTTTATACTCTTTTAAAGTAAGATGCATATGGGGCTTCCACCAATTCCTAAGAACACGTGTCAAACTCATGTAGCCTACTACATTATTTTACGTGGCCTTTGAGAGCTTAGGCCAAATGAGGAGGGACAGATAAGGTCTGGACGCAGAAGGTCCAGCTCTCCACTTTCCACGGAGGATGCAGGCAGAGCTTGGCAAAGGTGGTGGCAACAGCATGTGGAGCAGTTGCCATCTTGGAATCAGGGCTCAGGTGTGCACCTACACACCTCTCTGTTCAGCAGGTGGTGGCACAGCTCTGACATCCCTAATTAGGCCCTTAGTCATCCTCTAATGTAGGAAGCTCAGTGCTAAAGAGGTGGAAGAGGCTGGATATTGTACAATCTTAACCCCTTAAGCCTCAGACCTGAAAAGGCCTTAATGACCATCTAAATTTGTTAGTTTTTGCCTCTCTTCATTTCAACAGTGGTAACTTTTTTTTTATTTTTTCAAAGACGCAGAGGTATGAGGCCTTGAGTATGTTGTTTACTATTTCTTTAGTCCCACTAAGGGATAACTATTGTACTATATAACTATTGTACTATATAACTATTGTACACTTTTTTTTAACACTTAGTAATATATTAGCATACTCCTGTATACTGTATGCTAATACATTTTATTCTGTGTCAATATGACACAGGTTGCAGTCAGGTGACTCACAGTGTGCCCTGACTGCAGGCTTGCTATGCAGACAGCCCTGGGGCTACTCTACTGTAGATCCCCAGGGCTGACTATATAGATATTCCCCGGGCTCCACTGGGCACTGGGAATCACTGACCACATGGCACCATACCATCTCTGGAGGAACAATTTTAACTACTTTCAATTCCATTTGGTGCATATGATGTTTCAGGTTATTTAATAATATGATAAGGAGTAGTTACATCTATACAGTCTTATTGTACAACTGTAATGCTGCTTTGGCCCTCAGTGAAAATGAGTTTGACACCCCTACCTTAGTATTATTGGTATAATTTATGGGATTGTTACTCAGCGAAGGTGGCATTATTACTCTTCACCATATTACAGCATTATGCACTGTGTGGCATTATTTTCAGGTACTCTATGAAAGTAATATTTATGAACTGTATCATGCTTAGGCACTAAATCATGATATTATTTTGGCAGGCTATGTCTGTATGATTTGGATATTGCATGGCACCCTTACATTTTGTATGAAAGTATTTTGTAATACACAGGGTGCGTCCACATGGCAGTGCCAAAATACGTTGTATTCTGTTTTAAGAATCCAGTCGGAATTTTGTCTTTTTTTGCATGGTTTTGGGGGATGGTTCTGTCCATTGTTTGCGCATTTGCCCGTCCCTCTCAACCATTGAAATGTACATCTTCCACCCGGAAGTTTTTCATTACGCCGGCGGTGTGAAAAACCGTCCGGCGGAAAATTCGTACAGTGCAAACTGCTGCACGGATTTTCTATTTAAGTCTATGTAAAAGGTTGACAGTCGGTTTAGAGAAGGTTTTCAAATCCGAAAACCGTCTATAATTCCGACTGGGAAACCTGCCGTTGGGACAAGCCCTTAGGCTATGTGCACACAATAGACTGTAAGAGCCACATGTATGAACCTGTTTAGCTCTAAAACTCACCTTTTTGCCCATAATAACCTATGAGCAAAAGAGTGAGTTTTAGATCAAAACAGGTTCATACATGTGGCCCTAAGAGTATGTTCACATGGCTGATTTGGAACCTATTTCCGGAGCATTTCTGCACCTGAAACAGTGTCCAAAAAGCTTCCCAAATGCTCCCAGTTCATTTTCATTGATTCCTACGTCGTACACACTATGCGTTTTTGGACGTGGTTTTATCGCACGTTTTCCGTGCTTCTTTGGGTCCTGGAAAAGTAGCGTTATGTCAATTCTTGAAAATGCCCATACGGTGCTTTCACATAGTGTGCTTTTGGTGCATTTTTTAATGCATTTTTTGCAGAAATGTACAGCATTACACTGCCTTCATTACTGTGCATTTGTGCAAAAAAACAGCAAGCTGAAAATCCATTCGTATTTTCTATTAAAGTCTATGTGGATTGTAGACAGTCGGTTTTCAGGCGGTTTCCAAATAAAAAAACCGTCTGAAAGGCTGCTTTCAAACATCGCCGTTTTGGTGCAGTTTTAACTGCGCTCCAATTAAACTGCCCTTATTACCAGCAAGCTTTTTGCACTTATCTAAACTGTTTGGAAAGGGAGTAGACAGTTAGTGTGTTTGTATCCACAAGATTTCACACACAGGAATTGATTACTTGAAACACATTTCTGAACAATTTAGACAACTGAAAGAAGCTGCTGGTAATAAAGGCAGCTTAACTGGAGCGCAGTCAAAACTGCAACAAAACTGCACTGTGTGAAAGCACCCAAAATCCGACTGAAAACCCTTGCCGTGGGGACAGACCCTTATTTTATGCACTGGACTTATTACTTATGCACTGTATGGCACTATGACATACAGTATATGTACTGGAACTTTATAACAGTATTATTCAAGCACTTTGGGTAAACATATATGAGCGGGGCTGCGACAGATATCTTGCGTCTTTACAGCCCGATATCAGGTGCAGCCCCGTTCATACATTTTCGAATCTCCCGTACGCCACTCAGGGGTGCATTACATAGTGCCTGCAGTGCTTTGTAATGCGCCCATTCTCGGGGGCGTGCGGGAGCCGGAGCACACTAGAACCATACGAAGCTACATATTTATAGCTTCACTACAGCATCTCTGGGCGAATTACAGTTAGAAGAGGTACTGTATACCACTTTCAAAGTGGTATACCTGATCCGAACTGTTGCCCGAGCCCTTGAATGCACTTGATTTACGAACCACAGTAATAAATCAGTTAATAAATCAGGTGCATTCTATGCCTGTTTTATTCGCATGAAATTTGCCGTCCCCACGCCAAATTTCATACATGTCGCCCTTTATGGCAGTATTATGTGAGCCAGGGCCGTCTCTTCCATTGGGCCAGGTAGGCCATTGCCCGGGGGCCCCACGATCTCAGGGGGCCCTCCCGGGCAGCCGCCTACCCTGCCCAGTGGAGCGACAGCCGGGATTCGGGCCGCAGCGCCGGCTCGGAGCGTCGCCGCAGGAGGCTGGGGTTTCCCCCTGGCGGGCCCCGAGTACCGGCGCCGGCCTGTGGCGCAGGTCCCCCTTCATCCCACGGCTGCATGGCCGGGTCACAGACCCAGCCATGTAGCCATCACGGCCGCCGCCTGCACCGCGCGGTGCGGGCAGCAGCCGAGGCTGAACATCTGGGATCTATTGATCCCGTCTGTTCAGCTCCCAGGAGGCCGCGGGGCAGGCGCGCGATTTGATGACGTCATCGCGCGCCTGCTCCGCGGCCCTGCAGTCTGCTGTGAACGGCCACAGGCTCCGGACGAGAAGAGGAGGGAAATCCGGTAAGTAAGATTCTTATTTTATTTTTTAAAACTACTGCCCTGCCTGCCCATATACCCTGCCCTGCCTGGCTATATACCCTGCCTGGCTATATACCCTGCCCTGCCTGGCTATATACCCTGCCTGGCTGCCCAAAGCAGGGGAGGGGGGGCCCCAGTACACCTCTCTGCCCAGGGGCCCATAGTACTGTTAAGACGGCCCTGATGTGAGCAGGGCTTTTCATTTATGAACCATGTGTTTTAAAGTGACATTCTTGTAAATTTGCGCCTATGTGGTTGCTTACCTGTTACATTGTCTCTTTAGGCTCAGGCTACTGTCTCCTTCAATATAAAGTGTGTGGAGGGAAGGGGGTTGTCTTTAGTCAATAGTCTACAGGTTTTCCAGCTGTATTCAGCTGAGTTATTCAATCAAACACCGCTATGGCAGCTGAACTACATGAACCCTGTATGGCTTTAGTGCCGGTCATAGCTGACACAATCACATGCAATGCTCTATAGGAATCTGCCTATACCGTAACTACTGGATATATATATACATCATGCAGTGTTACAATGTGTGTAATAGAGCTGACCTTACAGCACAGGAAGTGTTACAGGTTAATGAACAGGAAATAAATGTTACAAGTGGTTATGATCTAACAAAATATATTGTCACTGGGGAGGACCCAGACACAAGTCTATCAGGTTCATCAGTAGAGAGCCCTGCCCTGTGTGTCACTGACGATCCATACACATTGCACGTAGTACTAGAGGAAACATAAAGCAGGCTAAAACTCCTGGGCCCCTGCAAAGACTCTGTACAATGGGCACCAGGGGCGTAGCTACAGGGGGTGCAACGGTAGCAGTCGCTACCGGGCCCTGCAGCATCAGGGGGCCCAAAAGACCTTCTGCCACATAAGAAGACACCAGTATTGCAAATGGCGCATGGTAACTGGGGGGACCCATTTCACTTTTTGCACTAGGGCCCAAGAGCTTGAAGTTACGCCTCTGATGGGCACCCTGCTGTCACAGACAATGATTTCCCACCGGATGGGACAGTATCTCACAAAAGTGAGTACACCCCTTTACATGTTATACATATTGTATTATAACTTTCCATGGGACAACACTGAACACATGGCACTTCAATACGATGTAATATAGTCATTTAACAGCTTGTATAACAGTGTAAACTTGGTGTGCCCTCAGAACAACTCAACACACAGCCATCAATGTCTAAACCAGTGGCAACAAAAGTGAGTACACCCCTAAGTGAAAATGAACAAATTGTGCCCAATTTCCCATTTTCCCTCCACATTCTCATGTCACTTGTTAATGTTACAAGGTCTCAGGTGTAAATGGGGAGCAGGTGTGTTAAATGTGGTGTTATCGCTCTCACAATCTCTCATACTGGTCACTGGAAGTTCAACATGGCACCTCATGGCAAAGAACTGTCTGAGGATCTGGAAAAAAAAATGGTTGCTCTACATAAATATGGCCTAGGCTATAAGAATATTGTCAATACCCTGAAACTGAGCTGCACCACGGTGGCCAAGACCATACAGTGGTTTAACATGACAGGTTCCACTCAGAACAGACCTCGCCAAAGAAGTTGAGTGCACGAGCTCAGCATCATATCCAGAGATTGTCTTTTCAAAATTGATGTATGAGTGCTGTCAGCATTGCTGCAGAGGTTAAAGGAGTGAGGGGTCACCCTGTCAGTGCTGATACCATACGCCGCACACTGCATCAAATTGGTCTGCATACCTGTCGTCCCAGAAGGAAGCCTTCTCTAAAGATGATGCACAAGAAAACCAGAAAACAGTTTCTTAATACAAGCAGACTAAGGATATGAATTACTGGAACCATGTCCTGTGTTCTAATAAAAGCAAGAAAAACTTATTTGGTTCAGACAGTCTCAAGAATATGTGGGAGCAAACAGGTGAGGAGTACAAAGACAAGTGTGTCTTGCATACAGTCAAGCATGGTGGTGGGAGTGTCATGGTTTGGGGCTGCATGAGTGCTGCAGAATGTGAGGAGCTGCAGTTTATAGCGAGAACCCTGAATTCCAACATGTGCTATGACATACTGAAGCTGAGCATGATCCCCTCCCTTTTGGGCTGCAGGGCATTATTCCAACATGATAATGAAACCAAACACACCTCCCAGACCACTACTGCCTTGTTAAAGAAAATGAGGGTAAAAGTGCTGGACTGGCCAAGCATGTCTCCAGACCTAAACCCTATTGAGCACTTGTGGGACATCCTCAAACAGAAGGTGGAGGAGCGAAAGGTCTCTAACGTCCACAAGTTCTGTGATGTCGTCATGGAAGAGGATTCCAGTGGCTGCAACCTTTGAAGCTCTAGTGACCTCCATGCCCAAGAGAGTTAAGGCAGTGCTGGAAAATGATGGCGGCCACACAAAATATTGACACTTTGGACACAATTTGTCCATTTTCACTTAGGGGTGTACTCACTTTTGTTGCCAGCGGTTGAGTTATTTTGAGAGCACACCAAATTTACACTGTTATACAACCTGTACACTGACTACTTTACATTTTATCAAAGTGTCATATCTCCAGTGTTGTCCCATGAAAAGGTATAAAACAGTTAGTGGTGTACTCACTTTTGTGGGATACTATGTGGGGCCACATGTCTGAAAAGTGTTCAGGTCTAAAACTCACTTTGTTTCCCATAGCAACCAATCAGAGAGCCTCTCTCTTTTTTCCAGAGCACTATATGAAATGAAAGGGGCGCTCTGGTTGCAATGGGAAATAAAGTGAGTTTTAGACCTGAACACTTTCATACATGTGGCCCTTAGTTGTTGTTAGAATAGCTGCTGCAAGCAGCTAATCTGGGCCGGCTTTTCCTGAAGTGGCCAAAGTGACGGTGACCATTACCACGTTCCAGGTGAGGCTGGTATTAAATTCCATAAATGCTGGCCCTGCAGGCTTTTGTGTGGCTCTACTCTGATGCTAAAAGGAAACCCACCGTGAGTAACAGACGCAGTCTGTGTTAAGACTAGTTAGGGCGAAATCTATGTCTACTGAGTGCTCAGCCGCGCAGGTTTTGTTTTCAGTTTAGTCTGAATGTAAGGCCTTTTGTTTTGTGCCATCTTCGAATCAACCCAGGTAGTGCCTGGACTTTTTCTGCTTTGTGTCACTGTCTATGTCTGAAGTCTGGGTACCTACCTGATGCTAATCCTCCACTATAAATATATATCTATAGGTACAGAATAATGAGAAAAAGAAAGTATACCAGCTTTGAGTCATTGGACACATTCGACACTATTGAAAGCCATGGAGGGGTTAAGATTCTTCCATACAGTAATGCCAATAACCCTTAGGGCACATGCGTCAAACTCAAGGCATGTGGGTCGAACCTGGCCCACCAGGTTATTTTTATGTGATCTGCGAGAGCTTAGACACAACGAGCAGGGATGGACAAGGTATGGACAAGGTATGGACACAGAAGGACCGGCTTTTCACTTTCCCCAGAGGATGCAGCCAGCACTTGGCAGAGATGGCACCAGCACAGAAGAGCGTGCCATCTTGGATTCAGAGCGCTGGCATGTACAAGGGCACATCAAGGCAGTACTGGCAGAACCCCTGTAAGGGGTCCTGACTAAGAAGGGGACCACTGATATGGTTCAAGATAGGAACTGGTAATCAGTGTGGGGTCCAGATGCTTCAGCTATATGGGGCCCAGAATTACTGCTACTAGAGAACAGTTCTGGGTAAGCACCTCCACACCGCTCTGTTCAGCACCACCCTGAAACCCCTACCCAGGCTCCTTAGCCGCCCCCCAAGGCCACCCAATGGCCCCCGAACCATAATGCAAATGTAGCCCTTAGTAAACATGAGTTTGACACCCCTGCCCTAGGGTATTGGCACAAGAGTCTGATAGAATATTTCAGTTTTATTAAAAAAACAAAACAAACCATTGTTCTTATTGCATTGTAATCAATATAATTATTTTTATTAATTTTATGAAGGAAAATTCTGAATTAAATACATTGAATCAACTCAGGGACAAGAAAAAAAATCAACACATTATATACAAGCCCTACAAGAAAATGGCCTCCTGTAGACACGTCTGTAACACCACGGCGATAATGTTCCTGAAGTAACCATGGCAACTGAGGCTCAGGTGAGAGTGGCTTCTTGATATTACAGTCAGGAGGACACGATGGCGCTCAGTGACTCCGACGTGTAATTAGGTCGCCTTTTCTTTCCAGGAAACCTTTGTGGAGAGCGGAGCCGGTGTCTCTGTTACACAAGTGTATAATGGAAACCTGACTGGTGTTATCCATTACTTGTACAATGCTTGGGAAGAGTCCAAACATGCATAGATGGATATGCTACAGCACAGGGAAGCAGGGGAAAACCCTGATGCACCACTGGGCATGGTGGGCACCTGAGAATAGCAGGCATGGGGTGCCTATCAGGGAGAAAAGCAGAGAAAAAGAGGCTGAAAACAAGAGTCATATATGGTACTTGTAGAATAGGCCCCAAAATTCAACCTCACTCGTGGATCCCAAAAATAAACTCCACTGGTTGTGCCCAAGAATCACCTCCACAGGTGAGCCACAAGAATATAGTTCACTGGTGGGCCCCAAAAATCACCTCCACTGGTGGGCCCCAAGAAACACCTCCACTGGTGGGCTCCCAGAATCAAGTCCAATGGTGGGCACCTAGAATCAACTATACTGGTGGGATCCAATAATCAGCTCCACTGGTGGGCCCCAAGAATATACTTTAATGTTGAGCCCCAAGAATAATCTCCACTGGTGGGCCCCAAGAATAATTTCCACTGGTGGGACCCAAGAATATACTTTACTGGTGGGCCCCAAGAATAATCTCCACTGGTGGGACACAAGAATAATCTCCACTGGTGGGCCCCAAGAATATACTTCAGTGGTGAACCCCATGAATATACTTTAGTGGTGGACCTCAAGAATCACCTCCAGTGCTGGACCCCAACAATCTCCTCCACTAGTGGGCCCCAAAAATCAACTCCGCTGCTTGGCCCCGAGAATCGTCTCTACTCTTGGGACTCAGGAATTAACTCCATTGGTGGGCCCCAGGAATCATCTCCATTTATGGTCCCCAATAATCATCTCCACTGGTGGGCCTCAGGCCAACACTTTACTATATGTATCTTGTCATATTCTGACAATTTTAGAAGGATCATATTGACAAATATCTGTGATGGCCCAAAGATTCTTCCGTGGTAAACAAAGTTGGGTGCAAAATAGATTTCCTTACACAATCTGATAGTCTGCTAAGAAATAAGCATATCTGTAAGTATCTGCCAGCTGCTCATCCCTCCATGCATCTATCTATCTGATACAAGGAAAATACAAATAATAAGCTGGTTTGCTGAAATGTATGATTCTTTTCTGTACACAGCTCCTATGCAGATCTATGTGTCTTTACTGTAACAGAATACAAACAATCCTTCAGTCATGTGTTATTACCTGCCAGGGAAAGCAAAGCAGAGTAAGGTTCCCATACATCTTCAATATTTGCAATATATCTGTATGTCTATAAGTATAGCCAAATAGATAGATATCTTATATCTATGTCTCATATCTATCAAGTTATCTCATATCAATCTAATCTTATATGACGGATAGATAAATAGATAGATAAAAGAGATATACATGAGAAATATAGATATAAGATGGATATTTATAACATAGATAGGTATGCAATACATAGATAAATAGATAGTTAAATATGAAATAAAGAGAGAGAAAGCAAAATGTATCTAATCTGACATTATAAACCAGGTACTAATGTAGCTAATAATTTAGATAGTCGTGCATAAAAGTGTAAAAATAATTACTTGGATGGGAGAATAGTTGAAAGTAACATACTAACACAAAAAATAACCACTGCCTGTTTTTATTGGAGGAGTCTGATTCTTCAGATTCTGGCCTTGTGTGATTCAATATTATCATGAAATATTATGATGTCATCAAGTTGCAGATGTTCTTAATTTCTAGATTATTTGATGCCAGATATCAGACATTCTATCTATCTATCTATCTCCTATCTATCTATCTATCTATCTATCTCCTATCTATCTCATATCTATCTATCTCCTATCTATCTATCTATCTATCTATCTATCTACTATCTATCTATCTATCTATCTATCTATCTATTTATCTGTCATCCATTGATCTATCTGTCTATCTATCCCATATCTATATATCTCATATCTATCTCATATCTATCTATCTATCTATCTCATATCTATCTATCTATCTATCTATCTATCTATCTATTTATCTATCTGTCATCCATTGCTCTATCTATCTATCTCATATATATCTATCTATCTATCTCATATATTTCTATCTATCTAGCTCATATCTATCTATTTATTTATCTATCTATCTATCTATCTATCCCATATCTATCTATCTATCTATCTATCTCATATCTATCTATCTCATATCTATCTATCTATCTATCTATCTATCTATCTCCTATCTATCTATTTATATGTCATCCATTGATCTATCTATCTGTCTATCTATCTCATATCTATCTATCTATCTATCTATCTATCTATCTATTTATCTATCTGTCATCCATTGATCTATCTATCTATCTCATATCTATCTATCTATCTCATATATTCATATCTATCTATCTATCTATCTATCTATCTATCTCATATATTTCTATCTATCTAGCTCATATCTATCTATCTGTCATCCATTGATCTATGCCATATCTATCTATCTATCTCATATCTATCTATCTATCTATCTATCTATCTATCTATCTATCTATCTATCTATCTCATATCTATCTATCTATCTATCTATCTATCTATCTATCTATCTATCTCATATCTATCTATCTATCTATCTATCTATCTATCTATCTCATATCTATCTATCTATCTCATATCTATCTATCTCATATCTATCTATCTATCTCATATCTATCTATCTATCTATCTATCTATCTATCTCATATCTATCTCTCTCATATCTATCTATCTATCTATCTATCTATCTATCTATCTATCTCATATCTATCTCTCTCATATCTATCTATCTATCTATCTATCTATCTATCTATCTATCTATCTATCTATCTATCTATCTATCGTCTATCTATCTATCTGTCTCATATCTATCTATATATCTCATTTTTATCTATCTCATATCTATCTATCTATCTCATATCTATCTATCTATCTATCTCATATCTATCTCTCTCATATCTATCTCTCATATCTATCTATCCATCCATCCATTCATCTATCTACAGTGAGTTGCAAAATTCTTCCTACCCCGTGAACTATTCTTCATTTTTAAACGTTAGAGCCATAAAATGAAATATATTTTATTGATATTTTATGTGATTAAAGTGTAACGAAAATGATATTTGATTTTCCCTATTTTTGCAAATGAAAAAACTGACAGCTGCAGAATGTTGCAGTATGTCTTTACCTGCTTTGTACATCTAGAAGCTGGAAATTTTGCCAGTTCCTCTTTGCAGAATAGTTCTTGCTCAATCAGCTGGCGAACGTTTGTGAAGAGCAATTTTCAAGTCCTGCCACAGATTCTCAATGGGATTTAGGTCAGGACTGTGACTGGGACATTGAAACCCATGACTCTGCTTTGTTGTAAACCTTTTCATCGTACCCAGGGCCGTCTCTTCCATTGGGCCAGGTAGGCCATTGCCAAAGGGGCCCCACGATCTCAGGGGGCCCTCCCGGGGGAGGCTGTGGTTTCCCCCTGGCGTGCCCCGAGTACCGGCGCTGGTCTGTGGCGCAGGTCCCCTCATCACACGGCTGCACGGCTGGGTCACAGACCCAGCCATGCAGCCATCACGGCCGCCGCCTGCACGGAGGCTGAACAGCTGGGATCTTCTGCTCCCGGCTGTTCAGCTCCCAGGAGGCCGCGGGGCAGGCGCGCGATGTGATGACGTCATCGCACGCCTGCTCCGCGGCCCCGCACTTTGCTGTGAGCGGCCACCGGCTCCGGACGGACGTGGAGGGAAATCAGGTGAGTAAGATTTTTATTTTTTTAAACTACTGCCCCTGCCTGCCCATATACTGCCCTGCCTGTATATATAATGCCCCTGCCTACCATATACTGCCCTGCCTGTATATATAATGCCCCTGCCTACCCATATACTGCCCTGCCTGTATATATAATGCCCCTGCCTATCCATATACTGCCCTGCCTTGCTGTATACTGGCCCTGCCTATCCATATACTGCCCTGCCTATCCATATACTGCCCTGCCTGTATATATAATGCCCCTGCCTACCCATATACCGCCCTGCCTGTATATATAATGCCCCTGCCTACCCATATACTGCCCTGCCTGTATATATAATGCCCCTGCCTACCCATATACTGCCCTGCCTGTATATATAATGCCCCTGCCTACCCATATATCGCCCTGCCTGTATATATAATGCCCCTGCCTACCCATATACTGCCCTGCCTGTATATATAATGCCCCTGCCTACCCATATACCGCCCTGCCTGTATATATAATGCCCCTGCCTACCCATATACCGCCCTGCCTGTATATATAATGCCCCTGCCTACCCATATACCGCCCTGCCTGTATATATAATGCCCCTGCCTACCCATATACTGCCCTGCCTGTATATATAATGCCCCTGCCTACCCATATACCGCCCTGCCTGTATATATAATGCCCCTGCCTACCCATATACTGCCCTGCCTGTATATATAATGCCCCTGCCTACCCATATACCGCCCTGCCTGGCTATATACTGCCCTGCCTACCCATATACTGCCCTGCCTACCTACATACTGCCCCTGCGTAGCTATATACTGCCCCTGCCTACCCATATACTGCCCTGCCTACCAATATACTGCCCTGCTTAGCTATATACTGGCCCTGCCTGCCCTAATTACTGGCCCTGCCTGGCTATATACTGCCCTGCCTGGCTATATACTGCCCTGCCTAGCTGTATACTGGCCCTGCCTGCCCTAATTACTGGCCCTGCCTGGCTATATACTGCCCTGCCTGGCTATATACTGCCCTGCCTAGGTATATACTGGCCCTGCCTGCCCTAATTACTGGCCCTGCCTGGCTAATTACTGGCCCTGCCTGGCTATATACTGGCCCTAATTACTGGCCCTATCTATGAGGGGATAATACAGGAGGGCCCTACAATCTATGGCGGAGATATTACAGGGGGCCTACAATCTACAGGGGGGCTATAAACCTACCTACAGGGGACAGCATATCTACCTACAGTGAGCCTGTAAACCTACCTACTTAATGGTGGGCAACATTACTACCTACTTACTAAATATGGGGCGCCCATAACAGAGATGGGAATCGGTAGCGAAGTGCTGATAAAGTACGGATTCTAAGATGTTTGTGTTTTACAATCTGCAGTGATGAGATGAGGCGGAACAAGGCGTCATTGCGGTCTGGACGGAAGGAGAAGAAAAGGGAAAATGAAAGATTCAGAGAACGACTGATCAGACAGGACGTCTCCGGTGAGTCCCTGCTTCTATATTTGATTAGGGCTGTGGTCTCTGTAATGAAATGGTTATCTGAGCTGGTAAGGGTGATCAATGGTTCTTTGAGTTGTTTTTTTTTTGGAGAGGGATGGGGGTAGGAGGGGAGGGGGGGCCCCAGTACACCTCTGCCCAGGGGCCCATAGTGCTGTTAAGACGGCCCTGATCGTACCTGTGGCTGTGTGTTTAGGGTCCTTGTCCTGCTGGAAGATGAACCTATGCCCCGGTGTTTTGCAGCCTCTAAGGGCGCGTCCACACTGCACAGGACAAATACCGGTCGGTTTACCTGACCGGTATTTGTCCTGTTTTGCGGCCGTCCCCACGATCGCGGGGGGTACGGCTTTTCTCCGTGATGAGCGGAGAACAGCCCTCCCTCCTCCCATTGAGGTGTTCATATTCCGTCCGGAAACCGGACGGAAGAATGAACAGGATCAATGTCTTTTGAGCGGCCCGCGGGCAGAAAAACCGCCCGACGGAAAACCCGTGCAGTGGGGACTGCTGCACGGGTTTTCCATAGATCACAATTGTGCTAATTTTTGGCCGGTTTTTCAGGCGGTCTGAAAAACCGCAAACCTTCTGAAAAACCGGCCGAAAACCCGTGCCGTGGAGACATGGCCTAACAGGTTTTCCTCCATGATTTTCCTGTATCCTCCATCCATCTTCCCATCAACTCTGAGCAGCTTCCCACTCCTTGTTGAAGCAAAGCCTCCCCCAGCATGATGCTGTCCCCACCATGCTTCACTGTAGGGATGGTCTGTTTCGGGCTTGTTCCCACGGCACGATTTTCAGTCGGATTTACAGACTGTTTTCGGATTTTAAAGCCGTCTGTAAACCGATTGTCAGTCATCCTGATAGACTTTCACAGAAAATTCGTGCAGCAGTCCCCACTGAATGGATTTTCTGCCAGATGGTTTTATACACAACCGGCGTTCCGAAAAACTTAGAACATGTTCATTCTTCTGCCCGGCAGAACATGAACATGTCAGTGATTGAGGGGGACAGGCAAATCCGCAAACTGCGGACAGAACCATTCCACAAAACCACGGAAACAATGTCAAAATACTGGCCGGATTTTTTACATCAGAATCTGGCCAGTATTTGCATACTGCCGTGTAGACGCAACCTTAGGGAGTTGGCAGTGTTGGCTTTCCTCCACACATAGCATGAAGCATTTTTTTCTCATCTGACCAGAGCCCCTTCTTCCACATGCTTCCTGTGTCCCCTCTGGAGCTTTTTGCAAACTGCAAACAGGACTTCTTATGGTTGGTTTAAAAAATTGCTTTTTTCTTGACACTACTTTGAGAGTCAGATTTGTGAAGTGCACGACTAATAGTTGTCCTGTGGACAGATTCTCCCGCCTGAGCAGTGGATCTCTGTAGCTCCTCCAGAGTGACCCTGGGCCTCTTGGCTGCTTCTCTAATTAGTGCCTTCCTTGTCTGGGCTATCAGTTTAGGTGGACGGCCATGTTTTGGTAAGTTAGCAGTTGTGTCATACTCCTTCCATTTATGGGTAATGGTAATAGTGCTCCTTGAGATGTTCAGAGCTTGGCCTATTTTTGTTTTAAAACCTAACCCTGTAACACACTTTTCCACAACTTTATCAGTGAGCTATCTGGTGTGTTCCTTGTTTTTCATGATGCAATTTGTTCACTAATGTTCTCTAACAAACTTCTGAGACCTTCACAATACAGCTGTAGTTACATTCAGAATAAATTACATACCGATGTACTCTTTTAAATAATTAGATGACATCTATAGTCATTTGATCACAGTGAATTTTATTTAGGGGAATCAGAGTACAGGGAGCTGAACACATGTGCACACACACTTTTCGGTTTTTTAAATTGCGAAAATTTGGATCCATCCATCTATCTTCTCACATCCATCTGTCTATTGATCCATTTATCTATCTATCAATCTATCTATCCATCTATCTTTCTGTATTTCATAGCTCCGTGTGTGGTGGCCTTATCCCAGAGGATGTGCTCATAGAGGTTTGATATGGTTTGGTTCCTGTGATATACAACCACAGTAAGGATAAGTGAAATATATTAATATCCGCTCTTAACTGACAAAGAGAGGAAATTGTGTATTCCTGAGAACTCTGACACGGGTAACACTCTAATTGACCCTCAATGTGCAGATTCCATTAAATGAGACCACGCATGGACAGGAATAATCATTTTATTAGAGGAATCTAATATAGGAGTCACAATACTTTCCGGATAACGTCCTGACGCCCTCCCCGCTGCATGACATAATAATCTCTATAAGATATAAATCAACAGTCGGGGCTCAGGCTCATTCATGTGCGCCCTGACAGCTATTCTTAGCATTCCTGTAAATAGTCATTCAATTACACTGGGACATTAGAGGGGGACATGGCTGCAAGCCGCAGATATGAACAGAACAATGGTAGAAAAAAAACAGAATGAAGCTCTGTTCACACTACTGACATGGTTCCCAGTAGGACGGAAACCATGACGACAGTGCTGGAGCTTTACATGGTGGACACTAATGGCACCCATTTAGTTATAATGAGGTCTGGCAGGTTTAATTGTAATGTCTGTCATTTTGGAAGGAATAATAGAACAGTATGCAGCACCATTCTTCCTCTCAGATCTGTCACAAATACTTTCACTGATATCCCTATGATAACACTGAACAACCAGAGAGCCGAAACCGTATGTGTTGTCACAGGGACACATTTTTAATTACAGTTATAAAACACTTTCTAGTGTTCAGTTCCCCCAAAGTAAAGCAGATTCAGGAAGCATCACTGCTTCTTACCCTCTTATATCCTGCAAATTTTTCATCACTTAAGTGTCTGATGATATTATACTTTATAATCTATAGACAGTAAGGGCGACGTGTATGATATTTGGCACCCAGGCGCCATTTTTTTGTGCACATTAGTAGTGTGGAATGCGCCTGAATCTATGAACCTGTTCTACTGCAGGTCATAGATTGAGCGCTTTCTAGCTACAAAGCGACACTTCTGGCTCAGTTAAACTACTTATAAAGTGCTCTAACTGTTCCAGCAGTAATGTGCCTGGATTTGCCGATAAACAGTAATAAATGTGTAGATTCGTACGGTTCTAGTGCACACTCCTCCAGCACGCTCCCTCCCCCCATCTCAGGCACATTACAAAGTACCGCAGACTCTTTATAATGCGCCTAATATTGGAGTGCACCTCATTAAAAATATATTGAACAGGGTTGCACCAGTTTTCGGGCTGAAAAGACGCCAGACTTCTGGTGCAGCCCAATATATAATGTCACCCTAAAAAAGCAGCAGAATAAGTATAGTAACATGACGGCAGGATCTGACTACACAGGGTTTATTTGTAGTCTGTAACCATGGAGACACATAAGACTGCTCAGGAGCTGTGTACACAAAACAACAGGAGATATTTGGTTTATCTAGCCATCGTCTGTTTAATATATACAGTTGAAACCAGAAGTTTGCATACACTATATAAAAAGCCCCATCTGCATGTTTTTCTTCTGACAGGAAATCAGAATAAACCTTCCCCATTTTAGGTCAAATAGAAACCAAAATTACTTATATTTGCCAAATGCCAAAGTAATGAAAGAATTTTTGAAGGCATTTTTACTACTTTCTGCAAAGTCAAAACTTACATACACTAGGATTACTCTGCCTTTAAACAATGTGGGACAGCCCATATGATGAGGTCATGTCTTTGGAAGCTTCTGATAGGTTTATTGGCAACATCTGAGTTAATTAGAGTCACACCTGTGGATGTATTTTAATTCACACCAGAAACATACGGCTTCTGTGTGTAACATCATGGGAAAGTCTAAAGAAATCAGGCAATATATCAGGAAGAGAATTGTGGACTTGCACAAGTCTGGGTCATCCTTGAGTGCAATTTCCTGATACCTGAAGGTGCCTCGTTCATCTGTACAAACAATTATACCCAAGTACAAACAAGATGGAAATATCCAGCCATTGTACTGCTCAGGAAGGAGACGGGTTCTGTGTCTCAGAGATGAATGTGCTTTAATCCAACATGTGCATATCAACCCAAGATCAAAGGCAAAAGACCTGGTGAAGATGCTGCCACAAGTTGGCAAGATTGTGTCATTATCCATAGTGAAACGAGTACTGTATCAACATGGGCTGAAAGGCCTCTCTGCCAGGAAGAAGCCATTACTCCAAAAGAAACATATAAAAGCCTGATTAAATGCACACAGGAACAAAGACCTACATTTTTGGAGACATGTGGTCTGACGAAACTAAAATTTAAAGCTTGGACGGAAATGGATCTTCCAAATGAACAATGACCCAAGGCATACTGCCAAACTGGTTACAAAGTGGCTAAAAGGTAACCAAGTCAATGTTGAAGTGGCCATCACAAAGCCCTGATCTCAATCCTATTGAAAATTTATGAGCAAACCTGAAAAGGCAGGTGTGAGCAAGGTGAACTACAAACATGGCTCATTTACACCAGTTCTGTCAGGAGGAATGGACCCAAATTCCTACCAACTATTGTGAGAAGCTTGGGGAAGGATATCCAAAATGTTTGACCCAAGTCATACAGTTTTGCCCCTTAACCCACCTGGACGTATGGGTACAGGATCGCAGCGCGACCCTGTTGCACAACCACCGGCTGTTAGCGGCAGGGGCGTAACTACCGAGATAGCAGGGGTAGCAGTTGCTATGGGGCCCCTGCGCTTTGGGGGCCCGGGGGCTGCTGCTACCGCGACCGCTACCCTGGTAATGCCGCTCCTGTGCCCGCCGGCAGTGAACTTAACAGTTCACTGCGGCGGGCGGGGAGCTGCGGGGCCCGGCGCATACTCCCTCTGAATGTCCGGGCCCACCGGCCCGAGCGTTCAGAGGCAGCGCTACCCGGAGGTAGCAGAACAGAGCGACACTCGCTCCGCCCTGCTACTTCCCCTGCCGGCGCTCTGTGATCACGTGGGCACGCGGTGACGTCACATCACCGCGCTGAGCGCAGAGGCTGCAGGGAGGCTGCAGTGCAGCGCATCGGGGGAGAGTGGACCGAGGTAAGTAAGGGATTTCGTATATTCCCTGCCCCCAGCCTGCCTGCCTATACAGCCCCCTATATGCCTGCCTGCCTGCCTATACAGCCCCCTATATGCCTGCCTGCCTATACAGCCCCCTATATGCCTGCCTGCCTATACAGCCCCCTATATGCCTGCCTGCCTATACAGCCCCCTATATGCCTGCCTGCCTATACAGCCTCCTATATGCCTGCCTGCCTATACAGCCCCCTATATGCCTGCCTGCCTATACAGCCCCCTATATGCCTGCCTGCCTATACAGGCCCCTATATGCCTGCCTGCCTATACAGCCCCCTATATGCCTGCCTGCCTATACAGCCCCCATATGCCTGCCTGTACAGCCCCCATATGCCTGCCTGTACAGCCCCCACATGCCTGCCTGTACACCCCCACATGCCTGCCGTATACCCCCACATGCCTGCCGTATACCCCCCACAAGCCTGCCTGTATACCCCCACAAGCCTGCCTGTCTACTTATATGAGGCCCCTTTAGCTACCTAAACCCTACCTATATGGCCCCTATAGCCCACCTAATCCCTGTCTACCTATATAGCTCCCTATAGCTACCTAAACCCTGCCTGCCTATATGGGCACTCTATTGGCTACCTAAACCTTGCCTATTTGGGGCCCCATATAGCCTATCTAAACCCTGCCTGCCTAAATGGACCCCATATAGCCAGGGGGGCAGGTGCTGGAAAAGTCAGGATTCTAAGATATTTGTGTCTAAATCTGCAGGGACAAGTGGTCGGGAGATGTCATCATGAAGGTCTGGACGGATGCAGAACAAAAGAGAAAGTCAACGACTGGTCAGAGAAACGTCACCTGTGAGTCACAAGATGTAACTGCACTGTAATCACTTATATGTCTGCACAGGCTGTGTACACTGGTACCTACCACTATATGGTCACTGTATGGTGGTTATATACAGTCTGCAGAGCCTGTGTACACTGGTGTCTACCACTATATGGTCACTGTATGGAGGTAATATACAGTCTGCAGAGCCTGTGTACACTGGTGTCTACCACTATATGGTCACTGTATGGAGGTAATATACAGTCTGCAGAGCCTGTGTACACTGGTATATACCACTATATGGTCACTATATTATATATTATTATTATTAGACAATATTGGTCTTTGTGTACTGATCAGTAATAGTGTAGGGTTATTATTCAGTCACTATTTGGTGGTAATTTGTGGTCATGTTCTGGCGGTATAATCAGGTTCCTATGTAATAGCGTTATTGGTAATCCTGGTCTTAGTATAGTGGGATTTGATTGGTAGTAGTATGATGGTGATATGTATGGTGAGGTATGCCCCTTGTATTATCTACATTATCTAACAGCATGTCCTGGTACATGGTCGTGGTCAGGGAGGTGGGCGAGGGGGGGCCCATCCAAAAGTTTGCTTTGGGGCCCTGGCTTCTCTAGTTACGCCCCTGGTTAGCGGCTAATTGCAGCTAACACCCAGTGGTTACAGCGCAGGGAGGCGGCGGCGCCCACCTGTGCTGTTTAACTCTTTAGACGCTGCGGTGAAGCGCCCCAAGGGGACTCAATGTGAAAGTAAAAAAGCCCTCAAAAAATGTTCTCAAGTATAAAAAAAATTACAAAGTATTAAAAGTTGGAATCACCCGCCTTTCGCCATTTTACAAATAAAAATAATTAAATAATAAAAAAAGTTACACATATTTGGTATCACATTTATCCTGTATGCTGAACACTGTAGAAGAAAAAAAAAATTCCAAATCCCAAATTGCGTTTTTTTTTGGTTTCTTTCATGTCCTATAAAAATTGGGAATAAAATGTTTAAAAAAGCTGCAGCTTTCCAAACTGCTAGCAATAAAAATTACAAAACTCCCGAAAAAAAAATGCCGGCCTCACGCTCCGAGGTGTTAGTAAAAAAAAGGGTTATTGGCCCACAAAATGGCGCCAGGCAATTTCAAAAAATTAAAATGTTTGGAATTTTATTTCAATACCAAAACTAACGGAAACCCTACATTTTTTGGTAGGGTGGATGCTGTCAACCCTGAAAAAACGAAATGCATCATTTTTACAGAAGATTGAACCCCGTAACAGCAAAACTCCTGCAAACATGGCACAAGTAATTTTTTTCACATTTAGAGGAGTGATTGTTTGTATGAGGCGGGGCCCCCGTGAGGGGTTTTCCCCAGGGGGTTTCAGCAATTCTGGAAGTTGCTTCAGCTGTTTTTCGAACCCTGTTCCAAAGGGTTTTGCTGTTGATTTTGCAATTCTGTTGTGGGGAAAGGGGGGGGGCGAGAATAAAGTGTGGGTTTTTCCATTTTTTTTCCCATGCACACCTATAGAATTTCCTTATAGTAACTGCTGTAAGATTATTTCCTGCAGTCGGTGAGGCAGCTCTGTGCTGCCCCTACTATAGAGTATGCATTTGGGATTCTAGTGGATGTAAATATGTAACATTTATTGCGGGAATCTCTTTTTTTGCTTCCTATGCCCTTTTAAGGAAAAAAATGAACTTAGGTGACAGGGATAAAAAATGTCTTGGGGATTTTGACCCAGCAAAGGTTTACGAGGATCAAAGGTAAGAAGAGGGTTTTTTTCAGCTGTGCCCCCACAAGAGTTATCCCTGGTGGATCCGGGAGGCTGGAGGAAGGAACCTGATACTTGAAGGCTCTTTCTCATTACATTGAGGTAAGTGGCCTCTGTCCCACCTCAGCTCTGCAGCCGTCACTCTCCAATTTCACAGAAATACTTGAAAATGTACTTTTGGGTGAGTTTTCTTTAACTCCAACGTCTATTGTGATAAACTGCTGATCACCCAGCGGCACAAAGTTATGATAAAGCTCAAATGTCCAAAATCCACACTTGACAGGATAATAATAGCTGTGATTCAAAGAGAATGGGGGGGATGGGCAGTATAAAGGATGGGGGAATTGTATAAGTTTACAGGATGAGTTTGTCCTCTAGCACTTTGGGACTGCGTTACTTAAGCATTGTTATAAATAATTGAGGTAAGAGGATACAGGAGGGTTACCTGCAAACCTATGTAAAGCAGCAGGTAAGACCCTATCCACACCATAATGAGAAGAAAATGGATGAGTGTAAGGGATAGAAAGAGAGTGAACCTCTGGAGCCGCTCAAAAAGATGGACACACACTTGTCTTCATCTGCCTATGTCCCTTTTCTAATATCTCACACTCCCCTCTCCCTCTATCTGACTACAATCCGCTTACCTTCTCCATCCTCTCCACCCCACCTGCCTCTCCTGTCTTAAATTTAGTGCACCCCTGCAGGAACCTCCAAGATCGTAATCCTCCCACTCTCTCAGACTTTCTTACAAATCTCTTTACTATATTTTCTTAATGACCAAAAAAACACCACCGCTTTTATAAACAACACAATCACCCCCACCTTGCCCCTTTTCCCGGGATCTCTTCATACCTAATAATCGAAAATTCAGCGTCTCTCCTCTTGCACCACTCCTCCTCCGCCCGCTCTCTTTTGGGGCCCCCCCCAAGTCATTTTCTGGGCCCTAATTTTCTCTACCCTGAGTCAACCATGCATGAGGCTTTTCAATACCCCCTTATGCAGAAACCCCCCACTTTACAATTTCGGCCAAAGGGGTTTAACTCCTGTCTCTGGGAACCCACCCCTGTAAAATCGTCCTTTCCCCTTCTTCTTTTCCCATCCCTAAAACTGAATGGGGGAAAAACTGAATTTATCAACTTTCCACCGTCCCACTTTATCCCCTACCTGATCTCTCTATCACAGTCAATGGCTGACCTCTCACCGCCCCCGAAACCCCTGCTCGGAAATAACCTTGCTTTTTCCAATCCTCAAAACACCAACCCATTATCTCCCCTGCCCCCTCCATTTTAAAAATATCTTTTGAATCTGCCTTTCTTAATTTCAATGCTAAAAAAATGCGGGCCCATGCCCTTGCCATCCCTCATAAACTGCAACACCCTTCTCTGAGGCCTCCCATCCCTCTTGCTCCCCTCCAAACCACCACAGCCTGCGCCGTTTCATCTACTTCTCAACTCACTATTCTCGCCCTCCCTCTGTCTCCCCTTTACTGGCTCCCATTGCCCAGCGAAACCTTCAGTTACTAAACCTGATCTACAAGATTCCCAAAACCCCTTTTCCCCATAACTCTGCCTTAATCTCCCGATGCTCCCATCCCGCAACTCCGCTCCCTCACCAACCTTTTCTCTGATCTCCTCTTGCCACTGCACACACAACCGCTCCAAACTTCTCTCGCGCTCCCCCACACTCTGGAACTACTGCCCCAACACATCAACCTCCTCCACTTTACCCCCTTCAAACCAAACCCGAAAAAACCCCTTTCTTTAGGATTTCTTATAACCAACAATAACCCTGCTGCCACGTGCTACCCCAAAAAATGTCTGCCCTCACCTTTTTTCTCTTTCCTCCTTCCCCGAGATTGAACCCTTGCAGGGAGGTCCTCGCTCCCCTTAACATTGTTTGCATTTATTGTCACCCTTTTACTTATTTGAAAAAGCTATTATGTAACCCCCCTCAAAAGTACAGCCCCTGGAACAAATGGTTTTTAAAATAATAATAAAAAAATCACCAAAGAGGAAAATGGGTGATGTAGGGGTAGAAAGAAAGAAAATGAGGCAGAGATAAAGGTGAAAAAAAAGTGCAATAGAAAGTGCAATAGAAAGAAAGTGAGAGGAATAAAGAGAGAGAAATAGAAAGAAAAAATACACAGAAGAAAAAGAGGGGGTAGAGAATGGGAGACGGATCCTTGGAATAGAAAGAAATTGGGAGAGAAAAAGAGAGTGAGAGACAGAAAGAGAGAGGGAAAAGGTGGTAAAGGAGTGAGAATGTGGAATAGAAAGAAAGAGGGAGAGAGAGGGAAAAAGAAGAAGGGATAAAAGAGTGAGAATGTGGAATAGAAAGAAAGAGGGAGAGAGAGGGAAAAAGAAGGGATAAAAGAGTGAGAATGTGGAATAGAAAGGAAGAGGGAGAGATAGAAAGACAGAATAAGAGAGTAAGGAAGGCATAGAGAATGGGAGAGTAATCCTGTGGAATAGCAAGAAAGAGGGAGAGAAAGAAAGAGGGAAAGAGAAAATAGGGGGAAGGGGTAAATAAAGCAAAAATGTGGAATAGAAAGAAACACAGTGAGGAAAGAATAGAGAATGAAAGAATATGGAATAGATACAAAGAGTGATAGAGGGAAAAGGGAGACGTTAAAAAGGAATTATAATGTTGAGTAGAAACAAAATAGAATGAGAGTGAGGAAAGGTGTAGAGAATGGGAAGATAGGGGTAGGGCATGAGACAGTGGGAAAATGGAAAAGAAAGTGAGAGAATGGAAGGGAAAATGAGATAAGGGGAGAAAGAAAGGAAGAAAGAGATATTATCCCCTTATTCTGATGCCTAAATCGCCCACCTCTCTACTGCCCCCTATTATCCATCCCTCTCTAACTTTATATCTGTCCCGCCCATCTTTCTTTGGCAAAGTAACATTTTTAAAAAGGGAAACCCAAAATTGGGGGATGGAAGAGAACAAAGGTAGAGAAAAAGGAAAAAAAAAAAAAATACCATGGGAAAACACCCCATCCCCGGGAAGAGAAAAAAAAAGGGGGGAAGGGAAAAGGGGGGGGAGTAAAAAATTTGGGAAAGAAAGCATGAAAAAGAAGGAAAAGAAGAGTCGCAAACAGAAAGAAAAAGAAAAAAATTGGAAAAGAAAAAAGAAAGATAATGAAAGAGAAAGATAAAAAAGATGGACAGACAGAGAGAAATAAATAAAAAAAATGAAAAAGGTAGCTAGGAGGAGAAGAAAAAAGAGAGATAAATGAAGTAAGAGGATAATAGAAGTAAGCGGGGAAGGGGAAAGGGTTGAAAAGAAGGGAAGGCCAAGAGAAAGTGCAAGTAAAAGGAGCCAGGTGCTCTGGTACTGCACATTTTGGGGATAAGCCGGCAATCACAGGGGCTGCTCCGACAGATGACACCACAGATGCTGCTATTTCCGCCTTGAAAACATGAGCAACGCTAGAAAGCGAGTATGGGATGATTACCCGTGATCATGACTTGACGAACTTGGCAATGTCTTATTCGCACCAATATTACCCTTCAAGGCAAATAAATACATATTGCAGTTATAAGGCAATCTAGAATGGAAGCAGAGCCACAGTGCAGATATTCTGTATCAAATAGGTTATTTCAGCTATAATAACTGCCTCACCCGATATAAATAGCAGAGGGGACCCCATCTTTCAAAATGGGCCCTATGATAGGTGCTAGTTTACAAAATTACTCTATCCTCTATCTTGGCCAGGGTGGACCTGGGCTCCAAGGCATAATCTGCTCCCCATCTACCATGTGCCATTCAAACTCCTACAGGCATTTTACGTGGCAGAAGGGCCTTTAAGCTGCCACATCTGCAATGCCCCTGATTATGGGTCAGGCTTAGCCAATCTCATTCTTGTCCTCCATAGGAGAGAAAAGAAAGATGATCTGCCGCCTAGATGCCATGTTCATCCTCAGATCTCCGGCAGTTTATTGTTATCATAGGTACACTGGGCCTCATCCCTACTACCCAGGACCTGAGTAGCACCAAAGATACAAAAAAAGTGAAAGAAAGCAGCTCTCCATTGTGGGTCTGTCTGTGATGCCTATGATAACACCGAGCTGCCAGGAAGCATTATCATGGGCACAGCAGTCTGTAACGTCAGCCTTTTGTTCTTTAATGTGTTTTAAACATAAAATAGGTTTCAATACAAACCTTACTGGAGTCCGAGCAAACGTTGTGTCTATGTGTAGCTTATGTCATATGGATGGATAATGACAATAAATTGCTCGTCAGTTCTCGGTGATACTGGATGAACATGACACACACACGATTTTTCGTTCTTTGACAATAAGGATGTTATATATGAGCTGTGACTGTGACTAAACCCCAATTTCACAGCTAGGACGAGGAGCAGTCATCCTGTCGCAAGTCTATTGTGACAAAATAATTGTTGTTCTCCCTGGTTCAGAAAGTGGTGCTTAGTCACTGTGTGAAGTGTTGACTCCCTCAGCCTAAAATGCTTTAGTTATTATGATAGATAGATGGATAGATACAGTAGATACAGTACATAGATGTGTTTCACACATTTCAGCCACACAATTGGCCTATTAATGTACACCAAGAGAGACAAATCGTTATGAGAGAGATGGATAGATATAAAATAGATAGATAGATATGAGATAGATAGATAGATAGATAGATAGATAGATATGGGATAGATAGATAGACAGATAGATAGATCAATGGATGACAGATAGATAAATAGATAGATATGAGATAGATAGATAGATAGATATGATATAGATAGATAGATAGATAGATAGATATGGGATAGATAGATAGATATGAGATAGATAGATATATATGATATAGATAAATATGAGATAGATAGATATAAAGATATGAGATAGATAGATAGATAGATAGATATGAGATAGATAGATCAATGGATGACAGATAGACAGATAAATAGATAGATAGATACTATATGATCAGGAGATAAGTGACATGTCAATTACTAGCGTCGAATACACGCTGCGGGAGTACGCACGTATCAGCGCGAGCTCCCGAAAGACACAATGTACTGCGGCGTGTACTGTACGTGCTGCAGTACATCATGTGAACATAACCTAAGTCTACACAGCGCTGGGTACAGTCGGATTTTTGGTGAATTCAAAATACTGGAATTTGGAATCACATTGCAAACCTGAGTGATCATAGGACAAGAAAGTACTTGAAGAAGCTCTACCTGTGCTGTATTGATTATACGAAGGCTTTTGACTGCATTGAGCATAAGATTTTGGGAAGCAGCAAGTGAGGCAGGAGTGCCACCAGCCTATGACAAAGAGCCCCATCTTCCATGAGGCTTGAAACATGTAAAGCATGAATGCTTGTTGCCTCAGAATGTGCTTTTTTGCTTTTATAGTATGAACTGTTTTTATGGGATTTTGCAACAAATTTTAATTTTTTACCAACGTGCTGGATCTACTGCCTAAGAGTGCCACCATACCTGATGAGGTTCATCAGGTCAATCACTCTATAATGGTCAAGAAGCCACTGTGCGAACCGGGTGTAGCGATACAGAATGGTTCAAGACTAAAAAGGGCGTAAGACAAGGACGCATCCTCTCTACTTTCCTTATCAATCTCTACGTAGAAGTATTCCTGAGAAAGCTGGACTTCAATATTGGGATTAAAATAGTGGGAAAAACCATCTGAGATCTGCAGATGATACAACCCTGGAAAATCTATAAAGCTGACAGTAGAAAGCAGGAAGATGAGACTCAACCTGATCATCAAGAAGAACAAGATCATGACAACCACCTAAAAAGAAGTCCAACAAATCAAGTCCATACAAATCAAAAATGAAGACAGAGGAGTGGTCAACAGCTTTTTTTTTCTTGGATCCCTCATTGATCATTGTGGTGGTTCGATAGCACTGATCAGCCATGTTGAGTATGGGCCTAAAATGGAAGTGTAAGGATGTCTTAGTCACCACCAAAGACTGATCACTGCCATTGTGTTCCCAGTTGGAACACATAGCTGTGAGATGTAGATGCTCACGAAAACAGCTGTGGAGCTAGAGAAGACTTCTATGAATCCCATGGACAGCTAGGATCACCAACAAAAATGTTCTTCATGATATAAATCACAGGTGTCAAACTGCGGCCCCACAGCTGTTGGGAAACTACAACTCCCATCATTATTTTATATAATCTATAATAGTGGGCATGATGGGAATTGTAGTTTCCCAACAGCTGGAGGGCCACAGTTTGACACCCCTGCTATAAATCCACAATTGTCCATGAAAGGCAAGATGATAAGACAAAAATTGGTCCATTTTGGTCACGTGATGAGGGTGAATTCACTAGAAAAGCAGATTCTACTTAGAATGGTTAATGGTAAAAGAAAACCGGAAAGACCAAAGGCCAATTATTGGACACCATCAAGCATGAAGCGAAAATGACCATCAAGCAATTGAAAGAAGCTGTGAAAAACATGGAAGTATGGAGGGAACTGGAGCATGGGCGTAACTAGAATTTATAGGGCCCCATAGCAGTCGCTATGGCTCCTATGGCTATAGATACACCCATGAACTGGCCTACAGGGTATCCAACAGTCAGACACAACAGAATGGATAGAAGAAGAATGTATGATAATAGTTCTTAAAGGGAATGTGTCATCAGAAAATTACACGTTTTTAATAAATTTTGGTTGTTTCTTAAATTTTTCATATCACTATCAATATTTTTTTTAAAATCCTGAACTTCTGCAGTTTTCAATTCGAGCCCTAGGCCAACAGTTCGACACTTCGTGTTCTGTAGAGAAAACTTTTGAGCAGTTTCCTTGTTATCAGTACAGGCAAGATTACACTGAAAGGTGAAATCAATGTGTATAGATAACACAGAATCCACCATTCACAATAGGAGATGTCACAGCTCCCCCTCATATCCTCCCTGTACACGACTTCTTCCCAGGTCACAGGGCATGACTAGAAAACTCTCCTATAGAAGTCAATGGGTCTGCTCCTGTTCACAGGCTCCTATTGCCATGAAGCTGCTGTAAAGCATCTCTCTAAATGCTGTTAAAAGCAGCTCAGGCAACATGGGCTGCCTCCATACAAAGAAAACAAAATAAAAAAATCTACAATAAGAAAATAAAAATGGCTGAGAAGAAAAGAATATGTATCAGTATCATGTTTTAATTAGTAAAAAAAAAATTGTTGACAGATTCCCTTTCAATGGCTGGCATGAATCTTCATTCATTTCTCTGTAATGTTTTCTATGCTAATTCCGGCTTTTCTGGTGTTGTGTGTAGCCTTCCTTCTCTGCAGCCGAGCAGCAGCACTTTCTGTCTGAAAGCTTTTGCCCTGTTAAACTGCAAGCCCTAGGATCTTTTGCTGTGCTTTGTGGATCTTCCTCCCTCCTGAAAATGAGTCTGGTCAGGAAGGGGGGTAAGCAACCTGGTCAAGAACTGGTTAAACATATGACCTAGAAGTACAGGAAGCCCACAGAAAATGCCATGAAAATACATAAGTGCCTAACTGTGGGAGAGATCATTAAGGAAATATTCTTTTCCTTCTTAAAAATCTGTTTAATAAAAAACAAAGCTAAAATCATAACAAAAATCTGCAGATATCACTTTGTTGTCCTGTAATTGCTTTTCCCCACTCACTCTTTTATCCATTGGTCTAAAGGTGGCCATGGACATTGGCCGAATATTGACCCTGAGCAGGAGTGGCTATCTATTTGATGTCAATGGGGGTGTCCTAATTCTCCACTGATGCTAGAGGTCCCTGATAGTAACATAGTAAATAAGGTTAGAAAAAGACAAAGGTCCATTGAGTCCAACTCATAACCCTAGAGTGTTGATCCAGAGGAAAGCAAAAATTTCTATGAGGCAGTTGTCAATTGCCCCGTACAAGAGGAAAAAATAATTCCCGACTCCAACTATGACAATTAGAATAATCCCTGGATCAGTGTCCGATTCCCATAACCTATAAAGGCATCTAAACCCTTCACAAACTTGGTCAATGACTCCACCATCACAGTGAGTTCCATAGTCTCAATGCTCTTACAGCAAAGAATCCTCGTGCGTGGTGATGATGAAACCTTCTTTCCTTTAGATGTAGAGGAGGCCTAGAGGACTAGATATAAAAAGATCATGTAAGAGATTTGTTCTATTCTTTCATATATTTCTACACGGTAATTAAATCTCCCCTAAGCCATCTTTTTTCAAGCTGAATAACCCCAAGGTTGATAACCTGTCTTGGTTGTCCTCCTCTGCACCTTCTGTAGCTCTTTCTTATACACTAGTTTGTGTCCTTCTTATGCACATGTGCCCAACCCCGTATACAATATTTGATATATGATCTCACCAGTGATTTCTATAGAGACTGCCATCACCTCGCTCACCTCCATCAGCCTGCATTGCCGTTTGGCATAACAGTCTACCTCCGCTTCCCCTTGGGCACCAACTATGCCCTTCTATATCTGTACTCCCAGAGGTGATCTATAGTCCAGTCTCATTTATTCATGCGTGACTCTGTATGATTAAAACTGCTTCAGCATTTGAAACGTCACAACTATAGAGTCACCAATTTCTCGAAAGTGAACCATACAAGAGATGCAAATTATTCCTCTAAAAGTTATGGACTATGGATTTGCATGATACATTTTCACTATAAATATATGTGGGGTTGTCTCACTACATTGATTCCTCTTACCGCAGTCCTTTTTTTTGGTTTCATTTTGAATTCAGGGGCGTGTTTGGTTCCACAGCTGCTGGCCGGCTGTACTAGCACCTCTCAGCATCAGAGAGATCAAACAGGTCTGTAGCTATAGCGACCTAAGGAGCTGATGCAGCCCATACAAGAGCGGATATCTAGGAATAGGTAGGACACTGTTAATGGACAAATATTGCAAAGTGACTTGTTTTTATCAGATCTTTAACATAAAAAGCAATCCTTGTAGTGAGACAACCCCTTTAATTCTATCCATTAGGAGCCCTAAATTTATTATTTTCTTGATAATCTGTCTTGGTAATACAAACTCACCATATCCTTAAACAACTTGGTTGCCCTTCACTGCACCCTCTGTAGCTCAGCTGTGTCCTTCTTATACACTGGTGCCCAACACTGTATAAGATATTTCATGTATGGCCTCACCAGTGATTGGTATAGAGGGAAATTTGATTGGCCTTGGCAGCAGCTGCCTGGCATTGATCACTGAATTTCAGACTACTGTCTACCAATATCCCCCAGTCTTTTTCAATCATAGTTTTACCCAATATCACACTATTTATTACATAATTGGTTTGTTCCCCACTCACTATAGGTAACACATGCATGCTCAACCGAGCCAAACATGCATGTGTGTAGGGGGAGCAGAGCTGTGGGGAAATAGCTTTCTAACATATCTGGGCAGCTTTAGCAAAACTCAAGATGAAGATTTAGAAAAAATATAAACCGAAAGTGCCGACCGCAAAAACGGGGACCGGTTTTGCTATAAACTTGGATTAGTGCGTGTGGAACCTAAGCGCAGACTAATTCAGAAAAAAATAAAGGGCGACATGTCAGAAAAGAGGCGCTTCCTCGCCAGTTTTAAGGCGCATTAAATGAGTGTATAATGCACCTGAATAAATAAACCTGTCAAAATCTGGCATGTAGTATGCCTTGTATAGCAAATTTAATGCGCCTAATTTAGGCGTACCAAAAAACAGGCGCATAGCATATCGTTGCTAGCATGTTTGATGCGCCTACTTTAAGCGCATTCAAAGGTGTCAAGCCTGGCATAAATTGCACCTAGTTTTGGTGTACGACGGTTCATTTATATAGAGAATAGGGCGTCAACAGTTTTTTGGTGCAAAATACACCAAAAAAAATGGTGCAGCCCTAATGGGACATGTCGGCCAAAGTTTTTTAATCCAACAGACGGGCTGCGCGTTTTGTGTGATGTTCACTTCTACAGGTTCACCTGTGGATTGTAGGCCTGGGCGTGGCTACATCAGCATTTACTGGGAATCCGGATATAGTCTGCCATATGCACAACAGAGGAAGATGAGTTGATAACAAAAATCCATAGATTCCCTCGACTCCTACTAAAATAATACACCTGGGAGCACTTGTCTTGTTGTTTTTTTATTGTCTTAAAGAAAGGAATGTGCTATCAAAAAATGAATCATTGTTTAAGTCCCATTTTTATGTTAAACACATTTTTTTAGGAATTTGTGGCTGTTTTTTTTTTAATTTTTCATATTGAATTCAATATTTTTTAATAATTCTTAAGTCTTGCAGTTTTCACCTTGGCCACTAGGCCTTGTTTGCACTGCTTTAACAGTAGTCAGAGATGCTTTACAGTAGCTTCATGCACATACCCTGTTTCAACGAAAGTAAGACACCTCCGAAAATAAGACATAGTGCGTTTTTTTATGCAATTCAGAGTTTGGCTGCTTCTGCTGATGTTTGTGATGAAATCACTACAGTATTTTAATACATGTTGATGTTTTGTTCAACAATAAATGTGAATTATTGTTCATAGAAATATAAAACATCACCTAAAAAGAAGTCTTTAGGAGCAAAAATTAATATGACACTGTCTTATTTTTGGGTAAACACGGTAGGAGACTTAAGACCGACTCAGTCCCATTTGTTATTAGGCCTAGTGCCAAAGTGAAAACTGCAGGACTTAAGAATTATTAAAAAATATTAAAAGTGATACGGAAAATATAACCAAAAATTCTTAAAAAATGTGTTTAACATAAAAATGTGAGTTAAACAATAAGTCATTTTTGATGACACATTCCCTGTAAGGGTATGTTTACATGGCATGTTGATTCCATGTGAACGTATGTTATTAGATGTGTGTTTGGGTCCATCTATCAGACCCTAAACGGACCCAAACACGTATCTAACAATGTGCAGTGTGATTTACATTGCTTTCTCTGTAAAACACGCATCTGTGTTCACATGAGTGATCGCTGATGTCTCATTGTGTCTTTTGGATCCGTTCTAAGAATTGACGTGTCAATTCTGGGTCCGAAAGAAACTATAGGGTGCGATCCTGCTGCATCCAACATGCATCCACATTGGGTAGATGTTGGATCCGTTGTGGATCAGATCGCCGCTGCGTTTTTGGATGCGATTTTCGGATCCAAAACAGATCCAAAAACGCCATGTGAACAAGCCCTAAGATTTAGTTTTGTGATGGAAAAATAGTCGAGATTATCAGGTTTTGTTGATTATAGGACTGGGGAATGAAGGAATCTGGCAGCGCATGGCACAGGATCTGTCTAATGCTTGTAATGTGGAGTGTGGATTTATTGATGGAGCCACTGTCAGGGCCCGGTCAGTCACTCACTATGTTATGCTGTCTCAAACTGGATGTGTGAAATATTTGGCTAGTCCGTCTTGTCATGCACAGCTGGCTTCCAAGGCTCCCGCCAGCAAACAGGCCCAAGAAAATGCTGAGTCTTAAGGAACAGGATGGGTCTATTTACCTCTGTCACCAACAGCAAGACTGGTACTCGGCTTGTACTGTGCCAGGTTCATCAAAGGAAAATACCCTGTGGCCTTTCAATCCCCAGAATTTTTCCCTTCATAAAAAAATATAATGCTGAATGTGTTACCCAATATAAATATAGACTGTGGTGCTCCATAAATACTTTGAGATCTTAGGTCAGGAATACATTGACTGACCTGAAAACCACCTTCTTCAACCCTCATTTCATTTTGATAATGAAATTAGTTTTTTTCCCAGAAACAGCTCCACTTCTGTGTATGGTCACGTCTGGAAGTGCAGCTCAGATTCATTTGAGCACTTGCTATGACTTAGAGCCATTAGAGGCTTGAAACGCGTCAGCTCCATTCATTTCTGTACATGTATTAACGTTGAGAGATTTGCCACGTATCAATAAAGGAACCTGCTTTTAGTGCATCGGGTGCTGCTGGCTTCTTCAGAGTTCACTTGAGCACTAGTCACAGCTCATGGCAGGCTGAGACTGATCTGAAGCAGTGCACAAACCCCTATAATTTACTTGGTTCAAGAGATGTTGTAATTGACAAACTGGACCCTTTGCCCCAATGCCTCAGTGGTGAGTCTTCTCTGGCACTACTTTAAAGGGGTTGTCTCACTACAAGGATTGCTTTTTATGTTAAAGATCTTGCACAAACAAGTTACTTTGCAATATATGTCCATTAACGGTATCCTTCATATTCCTAGATATCCCCTCTTGTATAGGCTGCATCAGCTCCTCAGGTCGCTATAGACTTGTTTGATCTATCCTGATAGGCTGCCAGCACTGGTTGCTATAGCTACCGACCTGGCTTCTACTGCAGCCTAGTAGAAGCCAGTAAACACGCCCCTTAATTCAAAGTGAAACCAAGAAAACAGGACTGAGGTAAGATAAATCAATGTAGTGAGACAACCCCTTTAATATTAGGGAACTGATAGAAAACTAAAATATTCAACTTGAATATTCAAAGGGACAATAGGGCACAATTATTAAAGCGGTTGCACAAAAATTCTCGTGCAAAACGCGCCAAAAATAATGGCGTCTGTACCTTACACCAAATTATGCGCCACATGTATGAAAACTGTCTAGGTCTAAGGCCTCGTTCACACGGCTTATTTCGCCGCGGATTTGCCGACGGATTGACGATCGTAAACCCTCGGCAAACCCAGTCAGAAAAAAGTAACCCCTATTTTCTTTTGATTTCAAAAAAACGGTGTCTTCACCGACGCGTATTTCGGCGGATTGCGCCGGGATTGATGACGGCAATCCGGACGGAAAAAACAATGTGCATGTCAATTATTTCGACGGATTCACCCCCTAAAAAAGATTGAGATGGTGAATCTGTGGGGAAATCAGTTAAAAAATAGTGCCACACTTAGGCCTCGTTCCACGGCCCTTTTTTGGCCAAGGATTGGGCCGATTTGACGGATTTGCGCTTTAATACGGGCCAATTCCCTCGGGAGTCATTTCGGTAATCCCCCCTGCCTCATAGGGAACTGTGGATTCCGTCGTCCTGCCCGCTCGGAACCGCCGCGGGGGGGAGAAAAATGACAACACATTATTTACGGCCACCGCCGTAAACAAAAGCATTGTCTTTTGGGGGGGGGCGGCGCCCCCCCCCCGCTCCGGCCCCGCCCCCGTCCGCCCCCATTAAGGCGGTTTGTGAGCTCAATACAGCCACAAATTTTGCGGGAAAAGCCGTGTGAACCGCCTTAGTGCCTTATTTGCAACTTTTTCAAAAGATTTCAAACGTATTTACGATGGGGAACCGATGAAAAACTTCTAAATAAGCCGTGGGGAACGAGGCCCTTAACCTTCTTTGTTTCCCAAAAACAATCAGAGCTCATGCAACCAACAAGCGCCCCCCCCCATTTCATATAATCCTTTGGAAAAATGAGGGGTGGTCTGATTGGTTGCTTTGGGCTCTGTGTGGCTGCTATAAGTTCTGATCGGTTGCTATGGGCAAAAAAGTAAATTTTAGACCAAGACATTTTTCATACATGAGGCCCAATGTGTTTTAGGCAGTTTCTAGACACTACTGCAGCTCTCCTCAGAAAAAGGGGGCATGACTTTGTAGAAAGGGGATGTGGCCTAACATGCAATAACTTAAAGGTGTTGTGTGAGAAACCCCAAAAAAAATAGAAACTATAATGGGGATATAAAAATGGGCCCTAAATCATGGACAATACGTGTTGAGCCCCTTACAAAACTGTTATTCGCAATTTGCCGGGCCGTTCCTAGGGGCGGGCAGGGGAGGCAGTCGCCCGGGGCGCCGAGGCTCCCCTCACCCGCGGGGGGCGCCGAGGCCGCCCAGCCCCCCCGGAGGAGCGCCCCTGACTCTGCGGGGACTGTTTTATAACAGTCGCGCAGAGCCAGCAGCTGCAGGGAGGAGGCGGGACGGATCGTTCCCATCCTGACTCCCCCTGTATCAGCGTCGCAGGGGGCGCACAGCTCTCACCGGGGCCCCCTGTGACGCTGGGTCTCCTCGCTGGCAGCTCTGCCGCCGATGAGACCCCTGGGAGCTGCGTGCAGCGTAAGCAGCGTGTGACGTCCACTGCTTACACCACTCTGCAGCTCCCACTGCTGAGCAGCTCCGGACCCGGACGCGCGGACCAGGGGAGTACTTTTTTGTTATTTTATAATTACTTGCAGGGGCCACCACTGGCTACAATGGGGGCATCATGGCTACAAGGGGGGCACACTGGCTACAAGGTGGGCACACTGGCTACAAGGGGGGCGTCCTGGCTACAAGGGGGGCACACTGGCTACAAAGGGGGGCACACTGGCTACAAGAGGGGCATCCTGGCTACAAGGGGGGCACACTGGCTACAAGAGGGGGCATCCTGGCTACAAGGGGGGCCCCCTGGCTACAAGGGGGGCATCCTGGCTACAAGAGGGGCACCCTGGCTACAAGGGGGGCATCCTGGCTACAAGGGGGGCACACTGTCTACAAGAGGGGCATCCTGGCTACAATGGGGGCATCACTGGCTACAAGAGGGGCATCACTGGCTACAATGGGGGCATCACTGGCTACAAGGGGGGCGTCCTGGCTACAAGGGGGGCACACTGGCTACAATGGGGGCCCCACTGGCTACAAGAGGGGCATCCTGGCTACAAGGGGGGCATCCTGGCTACAAGGGGGCATCCTGGCTACACGGGGGGCATCACTGGCTACAATGGGGGCATCCTGGCTACAAGGGGGGCACACTGTCTACAAGGGGGGCATCCTGGCTACAAGGGGGGCATCCTGGCTACAAGGGGGCATCTACTGGCTACAGGGGTATCACTGGCTACAGGGGGTACTACCTGGCTATAGGGGGCTACTACTGGCTATAGGGGGCTATACATGGCTACGGGGGCTATTACATGGCTACCATATGAGATGCTATAGATGGGAGTTTGTATAGAGATAGGAATTGGTTTGGAAAATGCTGATAAAGGGGGGAAAAGGTCTTAAGATATTTGTTTTGTAAATTTTACAGTGAAGAGTCGGGAGTAGTCTTCATGGCGTCTGGGACAGATGGAGGAGAAGAAGAAAAGAAAGGAGAACAACTCTCAGAGACAGTCTCCTGTGAGTCACTAGATATAACTTTACTGTAATTCTATATGTCTGCAGAACCTGTGGGTTCAGCGGGTATCCACCACTGTATGCTGGTAATATTGGTTTTTAAGTATAATGGTTGTATTCAGTAATGGTCCCGTTTGTATTATTCAGTCACTATTTGCTGGTGATATGTGGTCACGGTGTTGCTGTATTAAAGGTTTACTATGTGGGATATATGTGGTCATGGTGTGGTAGTATTATTCGGTCAAAATGTGTGCTTGGTGATATGTGGTTTAGTGGTCTTGGGATTCTGGTTGGTGTAGCAGTGTTATTTGGTAACTGTATGACTATTATTTAGTAGTTTTATATGTAGCATATTGTGGTAAAGCTTTTTGTATATTTTAGATTTGGTTGATGGTGATGCACTGTGTTTCATTGTGGCACATTATGTTACAATGGGGAGTGGGGGGGGGGGGGGGCGAAATTTCTTTACCACGCCCTGAGTGAAATTTAGCCTAGGAACTGCCCTGATTATCGCCATGTTGAATCTTTCCTCTCACTGGGCGAGTGGCCGGAGCTACAGTTACTAGTGGGCTTTTTGAAAACTACATGTCCCACAACACCCTGATTCCTCCCAGCTGAGCTATAGATTCTATATACTATATCCACATCAAATAATTATTATACAATGTCAATTTTTATAATAGTGGAGAGAAGCTGGCTCTGTGATATTAGGGTTATTGATGATGGAGAGAAGCTGAGCTCTGTGTTTTTAGGGTTTTTTTGATAGAGGGAGAGAAGCGAGCTCTGTGATATTGGTTATATGATAGAGGGAGAGAAAATGGCTCTTGATATAAGGGTTTTTGATAGAGGAGAGGAGCTGAGCTTGTGATATATAGGGTTTTGATAGAGGTAGAAGCTGAGTCTGTGATTTTATAGGGTTATAGATAGGGAGAGAAGCTGGTCTGGATATTAGGGTTATAGTAGAGGAGGAGAACTGAGCTTGTTATATATAGGGGGTTTTATGATGGGGGAGGAAAACTGAGCCTTTTGATATATAGGGTTATATGTGGGGGAGAGAGCTGAAATTGTGTTATAGGGTTTACGATAGAGGAGGAAGTGAGTCTGTGATATATGGGTTATAGTAAGGGGGAGAAATGAGCTTTTAAATTTGGGTTTATATGATGGGGGGGAAAAAGCTGGCTCGGATAATAGGGTTATATATGGGGGGAGAAATGAATCTGTATTTATATTTAAAAGTTTGGGAAAGCTATCTGTGATTAAGGGTTTTTTATGTAAGGGAAAATGGGTCTTTATATTGGGTTTTAGATAGAGGGAGGGGTGGGTTTTTTTGAATTATTTAATGTTTTGGGGTAGAACTGGGCTCTGTGATATATGGGTTATACATAGAGGGAGAAGTGAGCTTGTGATATTTAGGGGTTTTCAAGGGAGAGAAGTGAGCTTGTTATTTAAAAAGGGTATATGATGGGGGGGAAAGTGGCTTGTTTTATAAGGGTTTATGATGGGGGGGGAGAAGCTGAATCTGTGATTATGGGTTATTTGATAGAGGAGAGCTGGTCGTGATATTAGGGTTTATGATAGAGGGGAGAGAAGCTGAGTCTGTTATTGGGTTATATGATGGAGAGAAGCTGAGCCTGGTATTATGGGTTATATGATAGAGGGAGGAGTGAGCTTGTGATATTTAGGGGGTTTTTGATAGAGGAGAGGAGCTGAAATCTTGATATTAGGGTTTTTTATGATAGTGGAGGGGAAAACTGAGCTCTGGATATTGGGTTATATGATAGAGAGAGAAGCTGGCTCTGTGTTATAGGGGTTTTATGATAGAGGAGAGGAGCTGAGTTGTGAATATGGGTTTTAGAAGAGGAGAGAAGTGAGCTCTGTGTATATGGGTTTATGATGGGGAGAGAAGCTGGCTCTGTGTTTATAGGGTTTTTTGATAGAGGAGGGAGCTGAGCTTGTGTTTAGGGTTTTGTTTTAGGAGAGGAGCTTTCTCTGTGATTATAGGGTTTATGATAGATGGGGAGAAGCGGCTCTGGATATATAGGGTTATATGATAGAGAGAGAAGCTGAGCCTCGTTAAAAGAATTGTTAGGAATAGAAGGTATAATTACTTTCATGTGATTATTGTCGGATTTATAGCTGCAGATCAGGCCGCTTTTTTCTGTCCTCTGTCCGTAAATCAATTTGAATTTGAAACATTTTTTGCAGATTTTGGGCTGAGCAGCGGCCCTTGATCTGCCTTTTAGCAGGGGGGCGCGAAAGGGAGAAGTTTGGCACCAACAAAGTCAAAGACAAAGGGAAAAAATCTCCTAAAAGTTCAGCGAATGGGCCGTGATAACATTCAGCTAATAGTCTGATCAATGAGACAAGACAGGTGGAGTTGGGAGAGCGAGAAAAGGGCTGAAGACAGAAACTACTTTTATCTGTTCTCAAAAGTCACTTGAAACTTTTCTCATTAAAAAAAACAAATACAAATACTCACCTCGATCCCCTGCTGCTCCGGGGCTTACCTGCGGCTCAGTCTTCTCTCCGCTATCAGTCTTCTGGCGCAGGCAGCGTGATGACATCGTGCGCTGCCTGTGCCGGAGACTCCGGACGGTCGCATGTCTGCTTGCGGCCTTCCGTAGTTCTATTGCGGAGCAGGGAGCGCTCGCCCTCTGCTTCGCAGGGCTGGCTAGGCGGTGATCACATAGAGCCGAAGCAATCGCCGCCGGTGTCCGAGCCATGGCAGTGCCCGGACGCTGACGGGGACCGGAGAGTCAGCTGCATGCCCTCCCAGGAGCTGCGAAGATTGCTGACAGCGCCCGGGCCACAGCAGTGTCCGGACGCTGTCAGCGGTCCCTGACTTACGTCCTTCCGGTCCCCGTTCGTAACTAGGGGACAGACGTAAGTCGGAATGACGTAAGTCGAGGACTCACTGTATATGAAGTCTGCCTGAGGTCTTTGGAGGCTGTCTAATATCTATGAAGACTCTAATGTCTAAGAGGCTTTCTAAAGTTTGTGGGGTTTCTCTGATATCTATGAAGGCTCTCAAAAGTCTATTGAGGCTGTCTAATATCTATGAAGGCTCTGTTATATCTAAGAGGCTCTCTAATATCTATGAAGCTCTTTAAAGTCTATGGAGACTGTTTAATCTCTGTGGGAGACTTCTTAATGTAAATGACAATAGTCTATGGAAGCTGTCTAATATCTATGGAGATTGTCTAATGTAGTGAAGATAGCTTGTCTTCCATCCAGTGCTATTTCTTCATTTGGCTGAGCTGACCATACATATCATTGGGGGGGGTGGGGAACATTGCTGATGTTGGTCCACCAACAGCCATGTGAGCGCTGCTATGGGGATCCACATGAAGAGGGGCCTATTTCAAACTTCAGGGAAGAGCCAGCCAGATTAAATGGTCTTGTAAATGGTCTTTAGCTAGATTTTTTTTTATATATATATAAATATATATATATCATGCACTCTGCACTGGTCCTTATTATGCCTATATTGCACCCCTTATACCAGTTCACGCCACTATCTGACACACTTCTAGCTAATCTGAGATCACCCTGCATACATCTGACACCTGGCCTGTGTTACCCAGCAGACTCCAATATCACAATGTCCACATCACCTGCTCAGGCCGGCTACATGGAAGACAAGTATACCAGACAAGGTAAATGCCAGTCCGGGCCTGATGACGCCAGTAGCCAGGATGAGAACAACCTTAAATCCTTAAACAACAAGGAGTTTTACATGCTTGCCAAGATTGTACATTTCATAGGCAGCACTGCCGCCTGTTTTGGACGAGGTTTTGAAGCTCTCTATTGATTCCAATGGGTGCTTTCACACAGTGCATTTTTGGTGCTTTTTGACAGAAATGCACAGCAATAAAGGCAGTTTCATCCTGTGCATTTCTGCAAAAAAAAGCACCAAATATGCACCAAAAACGCACTGTGTGAAAGCACCCTATGGGAATTTTCAGCGTTGGAAACGCTTAAAGAATTGACATGACACTACTTTTTCAGTGCCCAAAGAAGTACGGAAAACGTGCATCCAAAAATGCATAGTGCATAGTGTGAACTACATATGAATCAATTAAATGGGTTTTGCAACGAAGTAAAATTGATGTGGAAAGCTTGCGAATGACATAACAAACATTTTCACCATTTATTATTATTACAAATTCTGCACTGTTTTTGTTTTAGCTTTAGGCCATGTTCACATGGCTTAATTGCGGGACGTATTTCGCCCCACAATTATGCCATGTGTACGGGGGCGGGGGGGCTGTCAGCTCGCCGGCCCTATAGACATGCATTATCCACGGCGCGTATACGCCGTGAATAATTGACATGTCACTTCTCTACCCGCTCGCTGTATTGTGCGAGCAGGAAGAGGAGACGTAATCCATAGTTCTCTATGAGAACTGTGGATTACCGTAATTACCGGGACGTATTTCAGCCCCTAATTTGTGCTGTACGGCGCGAGATACGTCCCAAAATAAGCCGTGTGAACATGGCCTTAGTGATCCATTGTTTACAGCTCATCTCCAGGGGATACGACCAGGGCTGAGAGCTCCTCAGTCCTGGTAGCACATGCTCAGACATCACCTCTCCTCTCAGGCAGCCACTGAGTTTCAAACCCCAGGTGCTGTCACTCTACTTCCATCCTCTGTGCTCCTTAGTAATTAGTCAAACAGCGCAAATAAATAAAAAGAAATCTCAATGAGGTCTGTGCATTGATAAAGAGAAAAAATAAAACACAGGTTTGGTTCCTGCAGGGATTTGAACCTAGAACCCTTGTGCCTGTAGGCAAAAACTTTACCTCTCAGCTACTCACAATGCTTTACATAAACAGACCTTTCTTTGACAACAGAGAGGAAAGGCCTGGTGATGTCATCCTGCTGGATCACATGATATGCAATTCAAACAAATCACACCCGCCCCCTTCTGAGCACACAGAGCTGAAGAGCTGAATGCAGGAGGTATGAGATGAGATTGTAGCAAAACCCCTTTAACTGAGCTTTTGGGAAGCTTTTTGGACACTGTTTTGGGTGTGGAAACACTCCGAAAACAGCCTCCAAATCAGTCAGGTGAACATACCTTAGGGTATGTTCACGTGGCGTATTTGCAGTGCGCATTTGTGCTTTATACGCGCTGAAATGCTTGTCGCAATTACGGTAACTCATAGCTTTCATAGAGAACTATGAATTACGATCGTATCGTACGCTGGGGGAAAGAAGTGACATGTCATTGTACGCGCCGCTAAGAATGCATGTGAATCACACCCAAAATGCATCCAACAGGCAGCTGTGTGTTTTGGATGCGTTTCAGCTGCATCAGGATCGCACCCTATAGTTTATTATAGGGCTCCTGCTGCGTCTTTCGGATCAAGAATTGACAGGACAATTCTTTGAACGGATCCGAAAGATACAAGTAAACCCGATTCAGTGATCACTCGTCTGAGCGCCAATGCGTGTTTTACATTAAAAGCAATGTAATCACACTGCACATTGTTAGATGCGTGTTTAGGTCCGTTTAGGGTCCAAAACACAGATCCAAACCACATCTGAAAACATAGGCAAACATGGAGTCAACACGCTGCGTGAACATACCATTACAGTGTATTGTATGCATATAGCCTAAGGGTACAAATACACAGAGCAGGTTTGTTGCAGAATTTAATTGAATTTTACAAGATTTTACTACAGAAGTTTTTACACTGACTTCAATGGGAGAAGGCAAAATCCACCGCACAGGTTTATGTGCAATTTTCAGTGCAGATTCACTATTGAGGTCAATAAAAAAAAATCCACAGTAAAATCTCTGATAAATCTGCCACAAATTCTGCAGTTGATCCACCTCATGTGTACACACCATAAGGCTATGTTCACACGGCTTAAAATGGGCCGTATTTCGGTCCGTAATTACACACCGGAGTGCGCAAATTACGGGCTGAAATATGTCCCAGTCATTACGGTAATCCACAGATCTCATAGAGAACTATGGATTACGTCTCCTCTACCTGCTCGGCGAATCCGCCGGGCGGGGAGATAATTGACATGTGAATTACCAGCGGCGTATACGCAAGTCAATGGGCCGGCGAAGTGCCGGCCCCCCGCTCCCTCCCCCGCCCCCCCCCGGCGTAATTGCGGGGCGTAATTACGTCCCGCAGTTAAGCCGTGTGAACATAGCTTAAGGCCGTGTTCACACGGTTTATTCCAACAGATTTGTGAGCCGTATTGAGCTCACAAATCAGCCGTGAATAAGGGGCGGGACGGGGGCGGGGCCTGAGCGCGGCGGGGGCGCCGCTCCCGGCCCCATAGACAATGCATTGTTTACGGCGCGTCCGCGCCGTAAATAATGTGCATGTCACTTTCTCCCCCCGCGGCGGATTCGCCGAGCGGGAGAAGCGACGAATCCACTGTTCTCTATGAGAGCAGTGGATTACCGTAATGACAGGGCCGGATTGGCGCCATACTGAAGCGCAAATCCGGCGCGGAGTACGGCGCCAATCCGTGCCCAAATAAGCCGTGTGAACGAGGCCTTACTGTGATTTCCAATCTGTGGATCTCCACTTGTTGGGAAACTATAATTCCAGCATGGCTTAATGGCTGCACTGATAACATGCTGGGAGTTGTAGTTGGAGGTTACCAAGATGGGTCACTGACATCTCTGTAGGGCTGCATGCTTATCAGACCCTTTATAAGGGACATTCACACGACGGAATTGAGTGCTTAAAATGTCAGCGACGAATCAGCGTCATTTTCTCGTCAGAAATTCCATGTTGTCAGCGCGTAATTCAACAAGGCTGCCTGCTACACCCTATCATGTGCGGCGTGGAAAACGCTTCAAAACATTGACATTGGCGTCAAGGAAATTCAGAGACGTGTGATGCTGATTTTCCATAGGGAATACCATCGGATTTGGAACCCCAGAATCAGCGTCTAAATACCCTAAGCCCATGTTAACACGGCTTATTCAAGCCGTAATTGCGAGACGGATTGTGCTCGCAATTTTGGCTTGAATAAGGGGCGGGGGCGCGGCGCTGCCTGCCGGCCCCATAGACTTGCATTATCCACGGCGCGTATTGCGCCTGGATAATGTACATGTCACTTTCTCCCCCCCCCGAGGCGGATTCGCCGAGCGGGGAGGAGCGACGGAATCCACTGTTCTCTATGAGAACTGTGGATTACCGTAATGACTGCGACGGATTGGCGCCGTACTGCAGCGCAAATCCGGCGCGGAGTACGGCTACAATCCGTCGCGAAATAAGCCGTGTGAACGACCCCTAAGGCAGAAGTCCCCAACTCCAGTCCTCAAGGCCCACAAACAGGTCATGTTTTCTGGCTTTCCTTAGCAGTGCACAGGTGATATAATTATGCTGCACAGGTGATTTATTGTCAGTGCATTCTGTGGGAGATCCTGAAAACATGACCTGTTGCTGGGCCATGAGGACTGGAGTTGGGGAACACTGCCCTAAGGGTTTGCAGTAACAACTGTTCCATAGTTAAAAGTGACATAGTCCATCCCTTTAGGAATATGACCTATGGGCATTCTTGACAGGTCTGTTTTAGTAGAAATAACAATTCTGGAGCATCTACCCTTAGATCTCTATGTTGTTGGTTCCTCTGTTATTCCTTCTAGAAATTCAATACCAATTTGTCAGCTGGGTGTTACCAGCTGGGAGGTTGTCTCTGCACAGTCTGACATTGTCCAATCAGAGCTGACAGTCAATGTGCAGGGACACGCCCCTGTGTAAACTGGAAAGGTCACACCCAGCTGACAGATTCATTAATACATTTCTAAGAGAAATAACAGCACAACACAGAGATATAAGAGAAGAGGCTCCAGGATTGTTGTTTCACAGGGAACACAAGGATTTACTAAAATAGACCTGTCAGTGAATGTCCTGGGTCCTCCTTAACGACCACCCGCCGACTTTAGACGGCGGATGGAGTTTGTGGCTCCGGGCGCCGCAGCTGCGCTGGGATCGGGGCTGTACCACACAGCCCTCATCCCAGAGCATCTCCTGCGAGCATCGGGGAGCGGAAGAAAACTCCACAACCCGATGCTTTAACCCTTTGATTGCGGCTGTGCGTTATTGCAGCACAATCAAAGGGTTTCCCTTGCTCTGTCAGGTGATCGGAACCAGAGCCCGGGGAACGGCTGCACAGTCAGCTCTGGGGACCTAGAGTAGCCCCAGAGGTGTCTGTGTAACAAGCCAGTGATCAGGGCAGACTGTGTGCTGTCCTGATCACTGCCTGTGTCAGACTGACACAGATTATAATGTATTAGCATATATGAATATGCTAATATATTACTAAGTGTATAAAAAAAAAAAGTAAAACAGTTCTCCCTACAGAGGATTAAAAAAAAAGTAAAAAACAAAAAAAGTGTAAAAAAAAGAATAAAAAAATAAATAAAATAAAAATAAATAATAAAAAATAATTGTGCATAAATTACACTCACAAAAAAACCCTACACATATTCAGTATCCACACGACAGTAATAACCTGTAGAATTAATCTAACAAGTTATTAAGTGTTAAATGTGAATGGTGTAAAAAAAATGTAAAAAAAATTAAGTTAACTTAAACTATTCCTCCATAAAGTACAACTTGTCTCGAATAAAATGAGGCCTCATCTAACTGCGTCATTGAAGAAATAAAAAAGTTACAACTGTTGAAGCGCAAGGAGGCAAAAACTAAAATAAGTTCTGGTCATTAACTTCTTTTCAGGCGATTGGGTTAAGGGGTTAAAGGGCTTGTCCACTTTTCATAGGGAGCTCCCAAATGATGATCCAATCTCGCGACTGAACCCAAGGAAATCAGCTTTTATTTACAGGATTTTCTGCTTTTTGGGGGGAAACTTGTTGACAACCAATATGGCTGCTACAATAACTGCCCCCCTCCCACCCCACCAAGCCTTCCTGGACTCCTGAACAACAAATGTACCCAGTGATACCTTCATTATTCTTGCATAACTAGGCAGATTTTTTTATTCAGAATTCTGGTTAAGCCTGGTGACCACCCTTATGTCATAGGGATGCGATAGGTTGTCAATATCACCCTCTAGATAGAAGAGAGACACAAGCTGCCATGACATTTATGTCAAACTAGACATAACCAGAATAGTAATAAGCAGTATGATCTGATTATAGATACAAGAGTGTCATTGGTTGCATCTGCTTCAAAAGTATTCACCCCACCTTAAAAATTAGTAATAATCTCCATGTATGTCTGTGATTGTCCATTGTCACCGGCGCTCACCCATAACCCCAGCCTCAGGCACCACCGCCCTTGTCAACATAGGGAAGTAACACGCGGGCGCGCAGACTTTAAAGCTCCTCATGTAAATGGAAGGTGCACGGGTGACATTGACATCTCCTACAGGAAGTTCCTGGCCCGGCTCCCATTCAGCCTCCAGCAATGTTATAATCCCAAATAAAATCTCAGCTCCAGCAGCTCCTCCATTGGCTGAAGAACAGACACTTTCCATACAAACAGTAAGTGGAAGAACAAACGGTGCACGGTGCCTTCTTTAACGATTATGAGACGTGGAGGTGACGGCTTAGTACAATACAAGGAACTGCAAACCTTGTAGACATGAGTGCACTGTGCGACAAGACAACGGCAAAGCCATCCATTTCAGGGGTGTAGATTTAGGCACTTGACTCATGTCCGAACATAGTTCATAGTATTTTGGTTAGCTGTCCCTATAGGCCCTGTCCCTAATGATAGTGCTCAAACTGGTATGCGACTCCATTACTATCTAATTGATATCTTGACTATGGATTGTACTTGTCGAGCTAAAGGAAGTCTGTGGCCCACATCTATTAAAGGGGTTCTCCACTTTGAACAATCCAAGCTTGTTAGAAGGGTCCCTTCATAATAGCTGATCACAAAGTGTCCCCACCCACCACTGGGACCCCCAGCGATCAGCTGTAACCTGTACAAAAACATGACAGTAGTTGTTTAGTTTCCCTGCAGCACCTCCAGAGGAGAAACTAGGTATTACACACTGTCCATTCACATCACTGGGATGTTTGTGATGCAGGATGGGCCTCCAGAACCAGGGAAACGCTTTGTAACTGCTCCGCGCTCTGTTCAAGAGATGACGGTGCTGAACAGAATTTCCTGATCGGGTGTATGATTATGGGTTTTCTGAACTGGAGAACCCCTCTAAGTCGTGTTTTGTGTCTTTAAATAAAGATTGTAGTTTTGGTTTGCACTAAGGCTGCGTTCACACGGCATAGGACAAATACCGCCCGCTTTGCCGGCCGGTATTTGTCCTGTTTTGCGGCCGTCCCCATGGCTGCGGGGGGGGACTGCTTTGCTCCGCGATGAGCGGAGAACAGTCCTCCCCCCTCCCATTGAGGTGTTCATATTCCGTCCGGAAACCGGACGGAAGAATGAACATGCTCAATGTTTTTTGAGCGGACCGCGGGCGGCAAAACCGCCGGGCGGAAAACCCGTGCAGTGGGGAGTGCTGCACGGGTTTTCCATATAGCACCATTGTGCTCATTTTCGGCTGGTTTTTCAGGCGGTCTGAAAAACCGCAACCGGCTGAAAAACGGCCGAAAACCCGTGCCGTGGGGACATGCCCTAAATGCGGTTTATTCAAGACTTCCTCAACGTCAGAATAAGACCCCGTTTACATCTCGTTTACGCCCCTTGTTCATGGTGTCCATCGGGATAGCGAAAAATGGATTGGGATAAGTATGGTGTGGGGGCTGTGACGGGACCATAGACGTCTACAGGGCACATGCTGTGCTAATTGAACTGATTGTCCCGTTTACCAAATGTCTAGTTTCTGTATCAGACACAAAAGCAGATAATCATAGTCCAATTAGAACGTTTGCCCTGTTTATAGCCCTATGGAAGTCTGGCTCCATATACCACAGCCCTGCCACAGTTACTACTGCGATAAGATTTTATAGTATCCCAATAGATACCAAAAATGGGAGGAGAGCAAAACAGAGATGTGAATGGCTTAGACTTGTGCCAAAAGTGCACTACATTCAGTTATTCAGTGTAGTACATTTGCCTTAGGCCAGTTGTACATGATAATACTGATTTGTTCCCTCCTCTGTGTTAGGGTGCGTTCCCACAGCACAGGACAAATACCGGACGGTTATGCGGCCGGAATATGTCCTGTTTTGCGGCCTTCCCCAAGGGGCTTCTTTTCTCCACGATGAGCCCTCCCCCTTCACATTGAGAAGGACATATTCCGTCCGGAAACCGGAAGGAAGATTGTGCTTCCACAATGTTTTGTGGCCGGACCGCGCCGGACAAACCGCCAGACGGAAAACCCGTGCAGTGGGGACTGCTGCACGGGTTTTCCATAGAGCACAATTGTGCTCATTTTCAGCCGTTTTTTTCAGGCGGTCTGCAAAACCGCAAACCGGCTGAAAAACCGGACGAAAATCCGTACCGTGGGGACATGCCCTTAGGCTATGTCTCCACTGTACACCAACAAGATTGTCTTTTCAGCGTTTTCCGTTTTCTAAACACACTGAAAAAACTACAGAAAAGAGATCACATAGACTTGTATATTAAAACCGTCCTGTTACCTCCACAGAATGTCTTTTTTCTGCTCATTTTTTTGCTGTTGTTTTTTTAAACATGTTGCAAAAAACAACAGAGCAGGGCAGAAAATGTACTATTGGAGTCTATGCAAAGCGCCGGACTTTTTTTGGTGCTTTTTTTTCAGAAATCCATAGCAAATATAATGCTTTGCATTTCTGCAAAAAAAGCGTATAAAAAGCGCGCAAAAAAACTGAGGTTTTTTTCAGCAACTTTTGACAGGCAGTGGAGAAAAAACTCAGTTTTATGACCGTTTTTAGGATTTGGTTCTCAGTGAGTTTTTTGTCCAGTGCTGTGTAGACCTAGCGTTTGAGTATGTTCACATGTCGTGTTGGATCCGTTTTGGATCTGAAAAAAAAAATAAAATGTGCTGCGTAAATCAGATCCAAAACGCAACCAACAAACAGATAAGTGATTGGCTGCAGCAGGATCGCACCCAATAGTTTTAAATAGGGCGTCTGCTGCTTCTTTCGGATCAAGAATTAACATGACAATTCTCTGAACAGATCCGAAAGACGCATCAGAAAGGCGCATGTAAACACGGATCAGTGATCACTTGCCTGAATGTCGATGCATGTTTTACATTGAAAACACTGCACATTGTTAGATGTTTGGGTCCGTTTAGGGTCCGAAACATGAATCCAAACACACATCTAAAAACGGACACAACACGCCGTGTGAACATCCCCTTATAGTACCAAATCACTGACAGAATTTGGGTCTACACCATTTTTTTTTTTCCAATTCAACGATGTTAATTAGGGTAAGAACTATTACAAAGTATAACATAGACATGTAGAAAAAAAAAAGCGTCTGCAAATGCAACCGGTGTACATCAAGATAGGTCCAACAATGATGGGTAAGAAAGTAAATTGTAAAAGGTAACAACATGTCACACGAATAAATTGACAAAGGATACTGTATGAACACTGTAATACCCGTATGGGGTCTACACCATTTTAGACCCCTGTCATAGCCTTAATCATACTAGCCAGAGCAACCCGCAGGTTGAGGGTCTCATTCAGGTGCAAGACCATTTCTGGAATATAACAAGTTGGTGGCTTTCTGCTATGGCCAATGTTCACACGGCTTAAAATGGGACGTATTTCAGTCTGTAATTACGTGCCGGAGTGCGCAAATTACGGGCTGAAAACGTCCCAGTCATTACGGTAATCCACAGTTCTCATAGAGAACTATGGATTCCGTCTCTTCTCCCCGCTCAGCGAATACGGCGAGTTTGGAGAAAGTGACATGTCAATTATTTATGGCGTGTACGCGCCGTGAATAATGAGTGTCTATGGGGCCAGCGAGCTGACGGCCCCCCGCGGCACAGCAGCCGGCGTAATTGCGGGGCGAAATCCGTCCCTGCAATTACGCCGGCAATAAGCCGTGTGAACATTGCCTATCAGGTAGCAGTACTGTGTGAGTTATATATGGCGGTATTATTTATACCTTTAAATATTGCTACTTATGCTGCTGTTTCAGTTTTCCATCATTAGGTGGTAGGGCTCATCTTATTTTGCTTATGGCTCTATGAATTCTAGTTCCGCCACTGACCTCCTATGATGCCATGATTTTGGGTCCCTAACCTCAAAACCGGGCCAGGACACTGATGTGCCCACTCCACGCCCATGTTCCCGCACAATTGTGGCACCCAAGGTCATTGGTGACAATTTTTGGCACAGTTTAGACCACAAACCAGGGAAAATTTCATTATTTTTGGGCCCAGGTTTTTACTGTTCAGCAAAGCTTTTGCTTCTATAGAGTACAGTACACTCTGGACAAGATGCTAAGTATATCAGCAGCCTACAATTGTCTCTATCCATTTCCACTACAGAGAGGAAAACAAATCGAGGTAAAGTCGCGGGATTGGGCCACAAACACTGTGTCGCTTGGTCCTCCAGGCAGCGGCGCCCCCTCTGCTGTGATGTAGGTCAGCAGGGCGGCCCCCTCCCCCAGTGCCCCCGCCTGGGGCACACAGACGGGCCCGGGCCCCCGGGCCAGGTGCGGGCTCACCTTTGGCTGCGGGGCAGGGGGAGACCCGGCTAAAATTTGGAGGAGGCGCCGCGCTCCCACCCCCTTTTTTTCCCAAACCCTCTGCCTTGGCCCCGGGGGCAGCCCGCTCAGACTGGCAGCTTAACCCCTGCACTGCCGGCCGAGGACTCCCAGCATGGTGTGTTATAAACAAAAAAAAAGCAGAAATAATCATACAACAGGAGAAAAAAATATAAAAAAAAATTCATACAGAGCAGGAGTATATACATCATACAGAGCAGGAGAATATACATCATAAAACCAAGGGAAAAAAGTGGGGCGTAAAAATTTAAGGGAAAGAGTATAAAAAAGGCAGAGAAAAAAGGAAGAATATACATCACACAAGCAAGGAGTTAACATCATACAGAGCAGTATATACATCATACAGAGCAGAAGTATAAACATCAAACAGAGAAGAAAAGTATAAACTTTCATACAGACAGATAATACATCATACAGAGCAGGAGTATATACATCACACAAAAAGGGGAGTTACACATATAAAAGGGGGGGGGAGTATATACATCATACAGAGCAGCAGTATATACATCATACAGAGCAGTATATACATCATACAGAGCAGCAGTATATACATCATACAGAGCAGCAGTATATACATCATACAGAGCAGCAGTATATACACAAAAAAAGGGGCATATAACATCATACAAAACGGGAGTAATAACATCAACAGAGCAGATTAAACACATAAATACGGGGCGGGAGTATATACATCATACAAACAGGAGTATATACATAAAAATTAATAAAACAAACGGGCGGGATTTATCACATCATAAAAGCATATATACCCCAAAAACAAACAGCATTATATACACAAAACAGAGCAGAATATACACCATCAAACAGATTAAAAAAGGGCGGGATAAAACATCATACAGAGAAGGATTAAAAAAACCCATCCCACAGACGGGAGTAATACATCAACAGGGGCCGGGTTATATAACATAAACAGACAGCAGTATATAAAACCAAAAAAAGCAGTATTTACTAACAAAAAGAAAGTAATACAATCTACAGAAAGGGCATATATACACATACAGAGCAAAGTATATAACCCCATTCAAAACAGAGAAGCATTATAACATAAATACAGAGCGGGAGTATAAAACATCTTACGGGGAAAAGCATAATCCCAACCCATACAAGCACAGTATATACATCATACAGAGAAGCAGTATATACATCATACAGAGCAGCAGTATACACATCATAAGGGGAACCCGAATACACCTAGCAAAAAAGCAGATTTATAAAACTTTTCAACAAAAGCGGGGTATATACACAAAACAAGAGCAGCAGTATACACATCATACAGAGCAGCAGTATATACATCATACAGAGCAGCAGTATATACATCATACAGAGAAGAAAGTATAAAACCTAAAAAACAGAAAAAATCCAGAAATTAAAACACCCTACAAAAAGCATTAATAACAACTAATAAAAGCAAAATTATACAATCAACGGGAGAAAGCAGTATAAACATCATACAAAGCGGGTTTTAATACCATCATACAGAAGGGGAAAAATTTTAAATAATAAAATCATACAGAGCAGTAAAAAAATAACCCAAAAACATCAATAAAAAAAGAAAAACCTAAAAATAATACATAAACAGAGCAGGATTATATACAATCTAACAGAGAAACTTTAAAATTAAACATAAAAAATAAACGAACTTTCGGGGTATAAACACATACAAAAACAGAAAGTATATCCCCATCAAAACAGAGAAGAGTTAAAAACAAAAAAAAGCATAATACATAAATTACAGAGCGGGAGTAATAAAACCATACAAAAAGCGCAAAAACAGGTATAAACATCAACAACAGAGTAAACATCATACAGAGCAGTATATACACATCATACAGAGCAGTATATACATCAAACGAGCGGGAGTTTTACAAACAAACAAACAGATCAGAAAAAAGGGTAAAACATCAAACAGAGCAAAAATACACACCCTGAAAACAGCAGATATACATCATACGAAACTTTATATACACCAAAACAGAGCGGGAATATACCTTTAAATAAAGCATAAAATACATCATCCCAACACAGTATATAAAATCTTCCCAAAACGGGAAGTAAACATCATACAGAGAACCAGAAATAACTCATACAGAGCAGGTTTATACATCTTTACAGAAAGCAGTAAAAACCATCATACAGAAACATAATAAAAACTTCAAACAGAAACATTAAAAAATCATACAGAAAGCAGATAAAACCATCAAAACAGAGCAGTATATACCCCTACAGAGCGGGAGTAAAACACACCCTACAGAGAAATATATACATCATACAAAAACATATAAACATCAAACAGAAAAGCAGTACCACATCATCCCAAAAGCATATAAAAACATACAGGGGCAGGAGTAAAAATACACCCCATACAAAAGCATAAATAAAACATACAGAGCGGGAAAAAATATACAACATACAAAAACAGCAGTAATAAAAGCCCCCCCCGAACCATCATACAGAGCAGTAATTACATCATACAGAAAGCATTTATATACAAACATACGGGAAAAGAAATAAAACATCCAAGCGCAGTATAACATATACAGGATCAGAAAAATAAAACAACAGAGCAGATATTAAAATCAAACAAAGCAGCAGTATACACATCATACAGAGCAGAAGTATAAACATCATACAGAGAAGCATAAAACCCCTCATACAGACAGCAGTATCCCCCTCAAACAGAGCAGATTTTTTTTAAAAGGATCATTACACCCTACAGAAAAAGCAGTATATACATCATACAGAGCAGGGAGTTTTAAAAAACCCCCATACAAAAGCAGAATAAAACCCCATCAAACAGCGTATATACATCTAACAGCGCAGTAAACCTTCATAAGACAAGTATAAAAATCAAACAAGCAGCATATAACATCATACAGAGAGCACATAAATACTTTTTCATAAAGGGGAAAAGATATACCCATCATACAGACGGGAATATAAACATACGGGCCAAAACAATCCGCGGGTAAAAAAACAACAAGAAAACCCAGAGAAAAATATCCCACCCAACAGAGCAGAGTAAAAAAAAATCAAAACAGAAGAACGTAATAACATCAAAACAGACAACCCAAGAAAAATAAAAATCAACAGAGCCAGAATTAAACATCATACAAAACAGAAAGTATAACATCATACAAAACCAAGCGAAAAAAAGACAAATAACATAAATACAGAGCAGGAAGGTAAAAATTTACTCAACAGACCCAAGGAAAGGTAAAAACCCCACCCAAAACAGAACCAAGTAAAAAACCATCAAAACAGAGCGGGAAAGTATATCCCAAATAACCCAAACAACCCAAAGTATAAAACAACATACAAAAACACCCAGTAATAAAAAAAAAAAATCACATCAAAAACTAGGGGATTAAAATTTTACATTCAAAATAAAAAACCCAGAAATAGAAACCACATAAATTCCCCAAAACAAAAGTAAAATACACAAAATAAAAACAAAGACTTTTTATATACACCCTACGAGCGGGAGTAATAAAATACATAACAAAAAATCCCGGATTTATTTTAAACACCCAAAAGAGAAAAAGAAATAATATAAAACATCAAAATACCAAAACAAAAAGAAAGGTAAAAAATAAAACCAACAACATAAACATCAAAAAGAAATTAACACCCAACAGACCCAAGGAAAAAAACCATCAACAACAGAAACCCACGGCAAGTATAAAAACCCCCAAACCCAAAACAGAAGGGATAAATAAAAAAATTTTATACACCCAACAAAAACCAAACATTAAAACACATACAAAAAGCAGGAAAAAATAACAAAATACAGAAAGCAGTTATAAAAAATAAAAACAAAAACCATACAGAGAAAAGCAGTTAAATAACAAAAAACAAAATAAAAAATATAAAAACTTTAAATAAACATAAAAAACAAAACACATCAACAGAAAACCCCCAATTATTTTTAACCAACAAAAACGAGCAAGGGGGAAATCCCCCATCATCCCAACCCAATTTTATATAAAACCAAACCAGGAACCATCAGTATACCCCAATAAACAAAAAGAAACATTTATAAACCATCATACAGGGGGCAGCAGAATACCCATCAACAGAGCAGGGGGGAAAATAAAAACCATCCAAAAAGGCGGGAAAAAAATCCCACTTTCAAAACAGAGCATTTTAAAAATAAAACATAAAAAACAGACCCCACCCAATATACAAAAACCTACATTAAAGAAAGCGGTTAAAAAATAAACATCAACAGAGCGGGAAATTATATACATACCAAGAGCAAAAAAGTAAAATAAAACACCCAAAAACAGAGCAGAAAGTAAAATCCCAAAAATTACAAAAAAAAAGAAAAGAAAAAAACCACCCAAACAGAGAAAATTAAATATACATAATCCCGGGGTCCAGTATAATCATAAATACAAAACCCAGCAGTAATATACACACCCAAACAGAGCAGGAAAAAAAATTTCCCACCCAACAGAAAAACCCCAGTAAAAATACATCATACAGACCCGGGAAAGAAAATTACATCAAAAACAAAAAGAAGCAGTTTAAAAACACCCATAAAAGAGCGGGAAAGTATAAAAACATAAAACCCAGGGGAAGGGGCAGTATTTACAAAATACAGAAAACCAGAAATAAACACCCAAACAAAAGCAGAAAATAAAACCAAACAAAACCCAAGGATATATACCCATAAAAACAGATAAATTAAAATTAAAACCAATACAGACCCAAAAATATACTCAAACAAACCAGAAAGATCCCCCCATCATCCCGGGAGAAGCTTTAAAATAAACATCAAAAAAGAAAGCAGTAAAAAAACACCCAAAACCAAACCCAGGAGAAAAAACCCATCTTTCAAAACCCACCCAGAAATTTTAACTTTCATAACAGAGAAACCCGTAAATACATCATACAAACACCCCGTATCCCCCCCCCAAAACGGGAAAAAGCAAAAAAAATACCCCCAACATACAGAGCCGGGAAATTTTTAAAAATACCAACAAAACCCAAAAAATTACATCATACAGAGAAAAATTAAAAATACACATACGGGAGCACCGTATAAAACCCAAACAAAACGGGCCAAAATAAACACCCAATAAGAGCATTTAAAAAAAATTACATCAAAAAGACAGAATATCCAACACCCAATAACAGGGGCAGAAAGTTTTTAACATCAAACGGGAAAAAAGCATTTTAAAAATAAAACCCAATACAAAAGAAACAAAAAAATTAACATCATACAGAGCATTTTTAATACATAAAACAGAGCACAGTATAAAAAACAAAACAGAGAAGCAGTATATACATCATACAGAGCAGAGTTTTAAACCTTCATCCCATAACAGCATTAAAATATAGCCACCCCAAAACAGACCCCAAAGTTTTAAACATCATACAAAAAACAGCATTAAAAAAATAACCATACAAGCAGGAGTAAAAAAATACATCAAACAAAAGGCCAGCAGTAAAAAACTTTCATCAGGGGGCCAGTAAAAAACCATAAAAACAAGAGCATAAAAGAAAATCAAACAAAAAGGCCAAGAAAGAAAAAAATTTTCCCCTAAAAACAAGAAAAGCAGTAAACACATAAATACAGAGCAACCCCAATTAAAAAAAAAACATCAAAAACAAAAGCGGGTTTAAAATCCCATCCCCAGAGAACGGGAATAAAAATCAAAAAAAGAGCAGAAATAAAAAACCTCAAACAGAAAAAGCAGTAAATAAAAAACACATAATACATAATAAAGCATAATTAAAACAATACAGGGGAAAACCCGAAAACCCCCCCATCATACGGGAGCAGCAATTAAAAACATCCATAAAAGAGTAAAGGCAAAATATAAAACCCCTCAAAATACAGAATAAACAAATAAAAATATAAACCATCTAAAAAAAACCCGAAAAAACCCACCCAAATACGGGAAAAGAAGTAAAAATATAAAAAACCTTTAACAAAAGGAAGCAGTTTTTCCCAATATACGGAAGGGAAAAAGAAATAAACATCATACAGAAAATAAAAGGAAAAAATACAAAAATACAGAAAAAAGCATTTAAAAAAACCCCATCATACAAAAAGGGGCGGGAAAATATAAGACTTTTCAATACAGAGCAGCAAACAAAAAAACAAAAAAATCAAAAAACAGAGAATCCAAAGGGAAAAATAATAAAAAAAATCCCAAGAGAAAGGGGAAAGTAAAAACAATAAATACAGAGAAAACATAAATTATAACATCATACAGACAGCAGTTAAAAAAACAATCCAAGTAAAAAACCAAAGCAGTAAAAACCAAAACAACAATTACAAAAAAACCCAGTAAATACACTCAAAATTCCCATAAAGGGCCAGAAAAAACATCAAAAACAGAGAAATCAGTATATACCAAAACATAAAAAAGGAAAACAAACCCAAAGGTAAAAAAATATACAACCAATACGACCATACCCAGTATAAAACATCATTACAAAAACCCAGCAGTAATAACACCAAACCACTAAACCCAAAAAGCAAAAAGAAATTAAAAAAATTATAACATAAAAACAGAGAAGAAAAGTTTAAAATCATAAAACGGGGTAAAAAGCAAAAAAGGGGGTTTAAAATAAAAAATAAAAACAGAGCAGCAGTAAAAAACAAACCCCTATCCAAATTACAGAGCAAAATAATATACACCCCATCGAGCAAGGAGAAAAAATAAAACATAACAGAGAAAAGCAGAAATTTTAAAATAAACCCCCAAGAGCAGCGGGAAAAAACATAAAATACAAAGCAAAAAAATTAAAAAAAAACCCCCATCATAAAAGGGAGCCAAAACCCAAAAAAAATATACACCCATACAAAAAAGGGCCAGATTACTCAAAAATAAATACTTTTCTTTCAGAGCAAAATTCAAAAAAGAAATAATAAACAAAACAAGCAGTAAATAATATAAACCCTTTAAAACAAAAAAAGGGAAGAAAATAAAAAATCAAAACAAAAAAAAAGGCAGAAAATACCCCATCATAAAGAGAAGGAGAAAATATAAAACCTTTAATACCAAAGAAAAGCTAATAACAATATACAAAACCAAAATTTTAACCACCCCATACAGAAGCAGCATAAATAAAAACCATATAAAAACAAAACCACCCAAGTAAAATCCCACCCATCCCGAGCGGAGTATATAAAATCAAACAGACCCAAAAAATAACACCCTTTAAGAGCAGCGAAAAAAAATAACACCCCAAACAAGCAAAAAGTCTTTAGAAACATTATAAACAAAAGAGCGGGAAAGTAAAAACCACCTTTCAAAAAAAACAACACCCCCCAAACCCAAAAAGGAAAAATAAAACATCAAACAGAGCCAGTATAAAAACAAACAGAAACAGAAAAGAAAATAAAATTTTTCCAAAACCAAGAAGAAAAGTAATAAAAAACATAAGGCAAGTAAAAAATACATAAATCCCAGAGCGGGAATTAAAAAAACCAAAAACAGAGAAAATAAATAAATCTGTAATAACAACAAGAAATTAAAAAACAAAAAAAAAAATCAAAACAGACAGCAGTAAAAAATACAAAAATTAATAAAATACAACCCAGTATAAAACATAAAACCCAGAAAGCACAAAAATAATAAAACCAACATAATAAAAAACAGAATAATACATCAAAGACAGAAAAAACATAATCCCAAGGGGAAATTTTTCCATACAAAACCCCAAGAAAAAAACCCCTCCCCAAATAACAAAACAGCAAATAAATTAAAACATCAAAATTTTAATCTCAAAGCATTAAAAAAAATAAAAAAAATTAAACATCATACAGTAACAGATTAAATATAACAAATCAAATACATATCAGGAGTAAATACATCAAAACGGGAGATAAATATAAACACCCCTACAGAAGAAATAAAAAATTATAACGGCCTATCAAAAACCGGAAGTAATTTAAAACAAAATACAGAAAAATTATTTTAAAACACCCATACAAAAGGCGGGAAGTAAAATATAAAACACAAAAAAAACAAGGAGTATCACCCCCAACATACAAAAAAACATTAAAAAAGCAAAACATAACAGAGCAGTAGTATACAAAATCAAAACAGACCAAGAAAGTTTTAAAAACCCATCTTTACAGAACACCCAGTAAAAAAAAAACAATAAAACAAAGAAGAAAAGAAAAATAAAACTTTAAATAGAATTTGGCAAAATTTTTAAAATAAAAAAATTTTCCATAACAGACCCAGAGAAAACCAAAGGGAAAATATATCATAAACCAGAAAAGAAATTATACAAAAAATACAGGCAAAGAAATATACATCAAAAACAGAGAAAAGGAAAAAAACATAAACCCAGAGAAAGCCAAATAAATACAAAACCAATACAGAGCAGAAAGTAATAAACAAACAAAACCAAAAACAAAGGAGAAATATAATCATACAGAGCAAAGTATATACATCAAAAAACAGAATAAACATATAAAAAATTAACCATAAATACAAGCAGCGGGAATTTCCATTAAACGACCCGGGGGAAAGGTTATATACATCATACAGAAACAGTAAAAAAACCAACATCCAATATACAACGGCAGAATATACAAAATACAAAAGCACAATTTAAATATCCCATCAAACAAAAGAAAGGGAAAAAAAGAAAAATACAAAACCAGGGGCGGGAGTATAAAACATCAACGGGAAGGCGCAGAAAAATACACCTTTAAAACAGAGCAGAAATTTAATAAACTTTTCAAAACAGGTGAAACAAAAAAATAAAAAATCATAAAAGAGCACCCATTTAAAAAAAACATCATACATAACCCAGGAAAGATAAAAAAAAAACGTTATAACATCTTTCAGAGAAAGAAAGGGAACTTTAAAAAAAATTCCCATACATAAGAAAGGAAGTAATATCTTTATACAGAAGCAAAACCTGAAATGAAAAATAACCACCCTTTCCTATAAAGCCACAAAGGTAAAAAATACACCCCAAACAGGGCCCCCAGTCAAAAATAAACCAAAACAAAAACCCATAAAAAGGAGCAGAAAGTAAATAACCCCAAAAACCCAAACAGAACAAAAAGGAAGGTAAACATAAAAATCCTTACCCAACAAAGGTATATAAATATACATAAATACAGAAAAAAAGCAGTAAAAAATAACAAACAAAAAACCAAAAGGCAGCAGTAAAATAATAAAACACATAAACAATACCAAGGGAAGAGATAACAACAAAACAAAACAGCAAAGTACATCTAAAAAATTTAAAAATAACAGACCCACAGTAAACAACATCCCAATAACAAAAATTTACCAAAGGGCAGAAAATTAAACATCAAACAAAACAGAAAGTAAAAAATTTAAAACCCAAAAAACCAAAAACACTAAAGTAAATAAATTCTAAACAAAAAAAAGCAGATAAAATACATAAAATTAAAAAATAAAATACAAGTTTTCCCCCAAAAACAAGCCATCCCCGGGGGTAATTTAACCCAAAATCAAAACCGAAAAACAATCAAAGGGTCATAAATAAAACAACAGACCCAGGAGTTTCATCAAAAACGCAAAAAAACAAACGGCCAGTAACAACACCCCAACAGAGAAAACCCGTAAAATACACATACAAAAGCAAAAGTCCGGAAATATAACCAAAACAAAAGAACATTTAAACAAAAGGGGGAAAAACATCAAAACAAAAGCGCAGAAATATACCATCATCCCAAGAGCAGCAGTAAAAAAACATCATCAGAGCAACCCAGGTTAAAAAAAATTTCCCCCTTTAATAAAACAAAACCCAAGATTAAAAATACCCATAAATCCCAACCATAGCAGAAATAATACCCCAAATACATAAAGGAAGTCTAACATAAAAAACCAAAAAAACATTTTAAGACAAACAAATACAGAGCCCCCGGGTAATAAAACATCAAAAAATGGAGAAACCCAGTAATAAAAAACAGTTAATACAAACAAAGGGGGGTAAAAACAAAAAATAAAAAGAGAACCCCAAAAGTAAAAAACCAACCTTTACAAAAAAGGGGAAATATCCTTTCCCCCCCAATAAAACAGAAGGCCAAATATAAAAATCATAAAAAGGGTTCCATCAAAGGAAATAAAAACCCAATCAAAACAAAAGCAAGAAAAAAACAAAATCCAAAACCGGGGTTTCACATTAAAAAAAATATAAACACACACAAAAAGCAAGTAATAACAAAAAATACAAGACGGGAGTAAATCTCATACAAAAATTTAAACCAAACGGGAAAGAGTATATACATAAAATAAAAGACGGGGAGTAATAATACACAAACAGAAATAACCAAACCAGATAAAACAATCCCATAACAGGGGCAAAAAGTAAAAACCATCATAAAGAAGCAAATTAAATATAAACACAAAAACAAACAAGCAAAAGTAAAATAAAAACCCCTACAAAACGGGCAGAAATTTAATATACAAAGGGTATTAACCAAAAAGAGCAGCAGTATACACCCCCCCTACAAGCAGAAGTAATACCCCATACAGACGGGGAAATTAAATACCCCAATTACATAAAAAAGGGACATAAAACACAATCCCGAATCCCAATAAAGCAGTATATAATCATACAAGAAAAATTTTTAAAAATAAAACATACAAAACACCCAGAAATATCCCACATCATCCCGAGCAGCAGTAAAAATACATCATACAGAGCAGAAAAAACAAAACACATAAAAAACAAACAAGAAATTTATAACATCATCCAGACCCCGTTAAATCCCAAAACATACAGAGCAGAATTAAATACCAAACAAATCCCAGGGGCAGTTTTTAAAATAAAAAAAAACCAAAATACCAAAAGGGACAAAAGTTTAAAAATTTAAAAAAATGAAGTTTTAAAAACAGGGGCAGCGGAATAAAATTCCAATCCCCAAGCGGGAGAAAAATAACGCAAAATCCAAAAACCAGGAGTGAAAAAAAGAATTTTACATCAAAAAAAAATTAACAAAAAAGGGTTAATATCCCACCCATCCCAAAATTTGCCAATGGCAGAGTTATACACAAAAACCCCAAAAGAAAGAATAAAATTACCCAAAAACCATACAGACCCAAATCATATAAAGCAAAAAATTTTAACAAAACAGGCAAGTAATACACCAAAAGACAAAGCCAAAAAGCAATAAAATAAGACAAGAAAAAATCCAGACCCGCAGTATAACAAAAACAAAAAAAAAAACAGAGCAGCAGAATAAAAAAACAAAAAACATCATCCCGAGCAAAATAAATAAAACTTTAAATACCCAAAGGGAAAAGGAGTAAATAAAAAACCAAACAAAGCAATAAGAAATATACACAATACAGAGCACCCCTTTTTCAATAAAACAAAATACCAAAACAAGGGGGATAAAAACCAAAAAATAAAGAAAAGCATAATAAAAAATAAATAAAAATAGCAAAATAATAAAACCTCCATACAGAGCAGCATTAAAAATACACCCTACAGGGGCCCCAGGAGATATACATCATACGACGGAAAACATTAAAAAGAAAATTAAAACATCATCCGGGCCCGGAAAAGAAAAAACCCCCCCCCATCCAAACGAGAACACAAAAGGGACGGGAAGTTTAATCTACAACCTAAAAACAAACAAAAGCAGCAGTATATACTTTTTTTCCGGGACCCAACCCCGGGAAAATACACATCTTACGAGCAGTATATCCCATCATACAAAAACGGGCCAGTTTACAAATCAAAAGAGCAGTAAAATAATCTTCCCAGAACAGCAGTTATTAAAATCATAAGAGACGGGCCGTAAAATAATCATAAAAACACCCCAGTATATACATCAATACAGAGCGGGAAAGTATATAAAATAAATACAGGCATTATATACTTTCCTTAAGGCAGGGTTTAATACATTTACAGAGCGGGAAAATAAATAAAATCCAAAAGCAGGAGTTTTATACATAATACGAGCAGTATTAAATCTTTTACAGGCACCCAGTATACACATCTTTACAGGAGGGGGTTTTAGTATTTACTCATACAAAAGCAGAAATTTAAAATACATTTTTCCCAGGGGGCCAAGAATTTATATAAAACTTAAGAGCAGCCAGTATCAAATCATAAAGGAGCGATAAAACTACAATCGGGGCCAGAAAGAAAATTACAACAAATATACGGGCGGGAAAGTTTTATACATAATACAAAAGCAGTATTTTAAAATCATTCGGAACCCAAGCAGTAAAACACATAAAACAGAGAAAGCGTATATCTTTCATACAAAAGCGGCAGTAAAACACATCATAAAAGAGCAGCAGTTTTTACATCATACAGAGCAGCAATTTTTAAATAATTTTACAGAGCGAGTATACACATCATAAAGACAGAAATTATTTTAACATCATACAGAGCAGAAATTATAAATCATACAGAGCAGAAGTAAAAAATAATCATAACAAGGGGGAAGGGGGGTTTTTATACATTTTCAGTAGCAAGCAGTATAAAAAACATCATAAGGCAGCAGTTTTAAACATCATAAGAGAAAGCAGTATATACTCATACAAAAGCGGAGTATATAAATCTTTACAGAAAAAGCAATTTATTACATCATACAAAAGCAGGAGTATATACATATAAAAAAGAAGCGGGTATATCCCATAAAGGGAGCGGCAGTATACACATATAAGAAGCAGCAGTATATACTCAATACAGGGGAGAAAATTTATATAACATCATACAAAAAGCAGTTAAACATCATCCCAGAGAAAGCGAAAATACACCATCAAGAGCAGCAGTATATAAAAATCATACAGGCAGGGTATATACACCCAAAAACGGGAGCAGGATAATCATCATACAAAGCAGTATTTTAAAATCATACGGGCCGGAGTATATACACCCATACAGAGAAAGTATATACATCATACGGACCCAGAAGTTTTACACATCATACAGGCGGGAAGGAAATAAAAATATACAGAGCGGGATATACTTTATACAGACCCAGCATTTAAATACATCATACAAAAACCAGTTTTTCATCCATACAAAAGCACCCAGTATACACTATACGACCCGGGATTTTATATACATCATACAGAGAAATTTTTACTTTTTTTACAAAAGCGCAGTTTTACACTTCATACAGACCCCAGCAATTATACATAATACAAAAAGAAGCGGGTTTTAAAATTCTTTAAAAGGAGCAGCAGTATATACATCATACAGAGCAGGAGTATATACATCATACAGAGCGGCCAGTTTAAACATCATACGGGAGCCGCAGTATTGACATCATACAGAGAAGGAGTATTTTCATCATACGGGAAAAGGCCCAGTATTTTTCCCAATCATAAAAGAAAAAGCAGTTTAACATCTTTCCCAAGAGCCCCCGTTTTATCATCATAAGGGGAAGGATTTAATTTTAAATTTTAAAGAGAGGCAGTATTTACATCATACAAAACACCCAGTATATTTTGGTCAACAGAGCAAAATATACTTTATACAGGCAGCAGTATATAAATAAATACTGCACCCACCCAGTATTTACTTCATACAGAGCAGCGGGTTAAACATATACGAGCAGCAGTTTTAAATAATCATCCCAAAAACCAGCAGTATTATACATCATACAGAGCGGGGAGTATTTTACAAAATACAGAGAAACAGAAAATATAAATCAATCAGAGAAGAAAGGTTTACCCCCAATCATACGGGAGCTGCAGTGTTTTACATCTTTACAGAGCGGGGAGAGTATAATCATAACAGAGAAAGGGTATATACATCATACAGGCAACAGTATACAAAACATACAGAGCACCCATTTTTTTAATCATGCAGGAACCCAGTATATTTAAATATATGAGCAGCAGTAAAACATAAATGCAGGGGAAGAGTATTTTAAAATCATACAGAGCAGTATATACATCATACAGAGCACCCAGTTTTACAATCATACAGGAGCACCAGTATTTTAAACCATCATACAGGCACCCAGTATAAAACAATAAATAGCAGGAGAAATTACTCATTATAAAAGGGCAGCAAGTTTAACACATCATACATAGAAGCAGGATATACATCATACATAACAGCAAGATACACATCAAAAAAAAAAATTTTTCAGCTTTATACACAAAACAGAGCACCCAAGTAAAAACACCCTATACAGCGGGGAGTATATACATCATACAAAAGAGCAAAAATTATACATTATACTTTAAAGAGTATTTCATATACAGAGCTGCATTATATAATATAAAAGAGCACCCAGTTTAAAACTTTCCATACGACCCAGGATTATATACATCATACAGAGAAAGCGTATATAAAAAAAATACTTAACGGGCCGTATATACATTTTTACAGAACGCAGTATACACTTTAAATAAAAAAAAAGGGTTGGATATACATCATACAGAGCAGCAGTATATACATCATACAGAGCAGGAGTATATACATCATACATAACAGCAAAAAATTAATCTTTTATTAACATTTAGGATTTTTACATCATACAGAGAAACCAGTATATAAAATCTTTACAGTGCAGTAGTATATACATCATAAAACAGAAACCCAAAATTAATCATCCCTTTAACACCCGGGTATCCCACTTCTTACTTAAAAAGGCAGAAATTTTACATCTTACAGAACCCAGCCAGTATATACATCTTACATAACGGCAGTATATACTTTTATCCCGAACAGCGTATCCCACTTTATACATAACAGTATGATTTTCATCTTACAAGCAGCAAATAATCCCACTTCATACAGAGCAGCAGTATAACCTCTTTAACGTGGGGCATTTATTATCAAATAAAAGTGACCAAAATAATACTGTCCCCACCTTGACCACTTATCCCCAAGCAAATAGTGAGAAAAGGAAAAAAAACAAAGTGACCATTACGGAGTATAAAACCATTTACTAAACCCAATTTTTCCCCCCCCAACCCAAAAAGGACCAGACAAAATAGAAAAGTTACTTTCCAGGAACTTACAGGGACTTTCCCCAGAATAGTTTTTTCCCCTTTCTATTTTTTTTCCCACCCTTGGTCCCAGGACGCCATAAATTGATTCTACCGTCAAAACTCTTCATGTGAATTAAAACAGAAAAACATCTTAGACGCCTAAATTTATAAAAGCATTTGATGCCTCTTTTACCCTTTAATTGCCCCCTAAAAGCCATCAGATGCCCCCCCTGTAGCCAGTACATGCCCCCCTTTTAGCCAGTACATGCCCCCATTGTAGCCAGTACATGCCCCCATTGTAGCCAGTACATGCCCCCATTGTAGCCAGTACATGCCCCGCTGTAGCCAGTACATGCCCCCTGTAGCCAGTAAATACCCCCTGTAGCCATTAGATGCCCCCTGTAGCCATTAGATGCCCCCCTGTAGCCATTAGATGCCCCCTGTTGCCAGTACATGCCCCCTGTAGCCATTAGATGCCCCCCTGTAGCCATTAGATGCCCCCTGTAGCCATTAGATGCCCCCCTGTTGCCAGTACATGCCCCCCTGTAGCCATTGAGCCCCCTGTAGCCATTAGCTGCCCCCTGTTGCCAGTACATGCCCCTGTAGCCATTATATGCCCCCTTTGCCAGTACATGCCCCTGTTGCCTTTAGATGCCCCCTGTTGCCAGTACATGTCCCCTGTAGCCATTAGATGCCCCCCCTGTTGCCATTAGATGCCCCCATGTTGCCAGTACATGCCCCCTGAAGCCATGAGATGCCCCCTTTTGCCAGTACATGCCCCCTGTAGCCAGTACATGCCCCTCTTTTAGCCAGTACATGCTCCCCTGTAGCCAGTACATGCCCCCTGTAGCCATTAGATTAGGCATCTACTGGCTACAGAGGCATCTAGTGCTGATAGATTGAGGCGTCTAAGGCCATGTTCACACGGCTTAAAATGGGCTGTATTTCGGCCCGTAATTACGCGCCGAAGTGCGCAAATTACGGGCTGAAAACGGCCCATTCATTACGGTAATGCACAGTTCTCATAGAGAACTATGGATTACGTCTCCTCTCCCCGCCCAGCGAAGCCGCCGGGTGGGGAGATAATTGACATGTCACTTTCTAGCGGCGTATATGCGCCGCTAGCAATGACTGTCTATGGGCCGGCGAAGTGCTGGCCCCCCGCTCCTTCCCGGCTCCGCCCCCGGCCACACGGCGTAACTGCGGGGCTTAATTACGCCCTGCAGTTAACCCGTGTGAACATAGCCTAAGATGTTTGTTTTGTATATTCTACAGTGAAGAGTCGAGGCCGGGAAAAGACGTCATGACGTCTGGGACAGATGGAAAAGAAGAAGAGAAAGAGAACAACTCTTCAGAGACGTCTCCTGTAAGTGCCTGGATGTAACTTTACTTATATGTCTGGAGATCCTGTGTACAGCTGGTATCCAACACTGTATGGTCACTGTATGCTGGTAATATTGGTTTGTAGTATAATGTGTTTATACATCAGTAATGGTCAGTTTGTTATTATTCGGTCACTATGTGCTGGGTGATATCTGGTCATGGTATGTGACAGTATTATTCGGTCACTATGTGGTCATGGTGTGACAGTATTATTCGGTCACTATGTAGGACTTCAATGGTATGTGACAGTATTATTCGGTCACTATGTGGTTATGGTGTGACAGTATTATTCGGTCAATATGTGGTCATGGTGTGACAGTTTTATTCGGTCACTATGTGGTCATGGTGTGACAGTTTTATTCGGTCACTATGTGGTCACGGTGTCGCAGTATTCGGTCACTACGTGCTGGTGATATGTGGTCTTAGGCTGTAGCGGTGCTATTTGGTAACTGTATGACTATTATTTAGTAGTTTTATACCTAGCACATTGTGGTATAGCTTGTTGTATATTTTAGATTTGGTTCATGGTGATGCAATGTGGCGCATTGTGGCGCATTATGTTACGGGAGGGTGGGAGAGGGGGTGGCAAAATTTCTTCACCTTGCCCTGAGTGTAATTTAGCCTAGGAACGGCCCTGATATAGACACATGTATGATACATGTACATCATAGATAACAGCAGTGTATAATATACATGGGACAGCTGCAACACATACACATATGTAATACATGTACATCATACATAGCAGTAGTATATAATATATATGAAACAGCTACAACAGCAGTGTCAGACTGGGGTGCCTAGGGCCCACAAGTAGAGTTACATGGAAAAACTACAAGCAATTTACCCATTTATGACAGACTTACATGATGTATAGTAACAGCTATATATAATATACTAATATAAATCTCTACTGTATCTATACATCTATATATGAAGATGACACATAATAACAGAAGTATAATATACACGGTACAGCTGCAGCAAATATAGACATATATAATACATGTACATCATACATGACAGCAATATGAAAGGTACATGGGAAATCTACAGTAAATATACACAATACCTATACATTATACATATTAATAGCAATAGACTGTATAATATACATGGTATAGCTACAACGAATATACAAACCATCAGCCTGATTGTACATATACATGTATATAAGACATACATCATGCAGAATGATATCAATATATAATCTAAATGGTAAAGCTACTACAAGTATGCTAAAACTTATATAATGAGCCTGACCAATACATAAGAGCATTGTCCACAGTATAATTATTAAACTAATATACCTATCATCAATCCGACTGATGATATATATCTGAATAAAAGAAATATCAGCATAAATATATACACAATATATGATTATTAATAATAATAATACTTCTAAATATACGAGTGATCTATAAAATCAATCATTTCTAACATATCAGCATATCTCTATTCATATAATCAGCCTGACTCTATATATCACCTTTACCCCTAGCACTGCCATATACCTCTATATATAATATCCATATCATTAGTCTGACTATATATATAACCTGTACCTCTGTACTGCCCCCTATACCTCTATATATAATATACATATCATCAGCCTGACTATATATATATATATATATATATATATATATATATATATATATATAGTACAGAGAAAGCAGCACTCCAAAAAACTGTATAATAAGCAGGGTGCCAGCGAAAACAAAAGGAACCTGCACAGTTCCAACAATATACAAATGGAAAAATCTTTTGCAGAAACT